>WNWK01008395.1:0-84984 GCA_009830355.1 Cherax destructor | reverse complement strand
TATTCTGCCTATTACTAGTTTCCCTAGAATTCATAATATTGGTACACTGGGACTCACTGTTTCCCCATAACCCATAACACTAACGTTTTCTAGTTTAAAGTCCTAAATAAAGCCTAAATAAAATACTGAAAGGAATTGACAGTGTGAATAGGGACATACTGTTTCCAAGATGGGACAAAGCATGAAGGGGTTACTCGGATGTTAGGAAGTACTTCTTCAGTCATAGAGTTGTCAGGAAATGGCCAAAAGACCTGCTGCAGTGTTCCTCCTTTCTTATGTTCTTAAGGGAACAGTGGGAGAGTGATGTAGTGAGGCAGGATCCATACATAGCCTTAAGATGAGAAACGATAAAGCTCATAGAAAAGGAGAGAGTGGACCTAGTCGAGACCAGCGAAGAAGCAGAGCCAGGAGCTGTGACCCGACTAGTGCAACCACAAATAGGTGAGTACACACACACACACACACACACACACACACACCGACAAAACAATTTCTAAACCTACACAAAGATTACTTCAGTGATATTCCGTGTCATTGGTATTTGATATTTAATACCACATAACTGAATATGGTTTAATTACAACTGCTGTAGATTTTACAATATATAAGCTAGAAAATAAATGAGCAGTCCAGTTGTCGGTAGTGTCACTGATTGCTTGTGCAGTATACTTAGATAATCCCAGATATGTTATAGATAAGCTCCTGGCTAAGTATGACGTCACGAGTCCCACTCATGTGAGTGGTTAGCGCAGGCCTCCTCACTTCCACGCAAGGCATACACTAGACAAGGCAGGCGTGGGCTTTCCTCAAGACTATCACAATATATGCCTCCTAGAACATCCGACGCGTGTATTCATTCACCTACATCTCCTTGGCGAACCCCGACACAGTCGGCTACACGGTGTTGTGACTTGAAGAAAGTGAAGGAGGCAGTAGTGTGAGAGGAGGAGGCAGAGTGTGGGAGTGAGGGAGGCAGTAATGTGGGAGTGAGGGAGGCAGTAACGTGGGAGGGGACGAGTAATGTTGGAGAAAGGGAGTGAGTGTGGAAGGAGGGAGGCAGAGTGTGGGAGTGAGGGAGGCAGTAATGGGGAGTGAGGGAGGAAGGCAGCGGTGTGGGATTGAGGAAGACAGTAGTGGGGAGAAAAGAAGGCTGTAGTGTGGAAGGGAGGGTGGCAACAGTGTGGGAGGGAGGGAGGCAGTAGTGTGGAAGGGAGGGAGGCAGAGTGTGGAAGGGAGGGAGGAGCAGGTGGGAGAAAGGGAGGCTGAGGCTGAAGGGAGGGAGGAGGGAGGCAGTAGTGGGAAGATAAAATGGAGGTAGTAGTGGGGAGGGAGGAGACAGAGCATGGGAAGGAGGGAGACATAAGATCAGAAAGGGGGGCGGAGTGAGGAAGGCAGGCAGTAGTGTGGAGGGAGGGAGGAGCCAGCAGTCTGGTAGGGATGGAGGCAGTAGGTGGAAGAGAGGGAAGGAGGTGAGGTGGGAGGGAGGGAAGTTGTAGAGTGGGAAAGCGAGGCAAGGGGAGGGAGGAAGGCAGAGGTGGAAGAGAGGGATGGAAGGGTGTGAGGGAGGGAGGTTGAGTGTGGGAGGAAGGAGGCCGCAGTGTGAGAGGGAGGAAGGCAGTAGGGAAGAGAGGATGGAGGTTGTAGGTGGGGAAGGGAGGAGGTTGAGTGAGGGAGGAAGGGAGGCAGCAGTGTGGGAGGGAAGGAAGCAGTAGTGTGGAAGAGAGGGATGGAGGTAGTAGTGTGGGAGGGAGGGAGGTTGTACTGTGGGAGGAAGGAGGCAGCAGTGTGGGAGGGAAGAAGGCAGTAGTGTGGAAGAGAGGGGTGGAAGTAGTAGTGGAGGGAGGGAGGTTGTAGTGTGGAGGAAGGTAGGCAGCAGGTGAGAGGGAGGAAGGCAGTAGTGTGGAAGAGAGGGATGGAGGTAGTAGGTGGGAGGGAGGGAGGTTGTACTGTGGGAGGAAGGGAGGCAGCAGGTGGGAGAGAGGGATGGAGGTTGTAGTGTGGGAGGGAGGGAGGTTGTAGTGTGGGAGGGAGGGAGGCAGTAGTGTGGAAGAGAGGGATGGTGGAGAGGGGGAGGGAGGAGGCAGCAGTGGGGAGGGAGGGAGGCAGTGTGGAAGAGAGGAATGGAGGTAGTAGTGTGGGAGGGAGGGAGGTTGTAGTGGGAGGAAGGGAGGCAGCAGTGTGGGAGAGAGGAAGGCAGTGGTGTGGAAGAGAGGGATGGAGGTAGTAGTGTGGAGGGAGGAGGTTGTAGTGTGGGAGGAAGGGAGGCAGCAGTGTGGGAGGGAGGAAGGCAGTAGTGTGGAAGAGAGGGATGGAGGCTGTAGTGTGGGAGGGTTGGAGGTTGTAGGTGGAGGAAGGGAGGCAGCAGGGAGATGGAGGGAGGCAGGGTGGAAGAGAGGGATGGAGTGTAGTGTGGGAGGGAAGAAGGTTGTAGTGGAGGAAGGGAGGCAGCAGTGTGGGAGGGAGAGAGGCAGTAGTGTGGAAGAGAGGGATGGAGGTGTAGTGTGGGGAGGGAGGGAGGTTGTAGTGTGGGAGGAATGGAGGCAGCAGTGTGGGAGGGAGGAAGGCAGTATGTGGAAGAGAGGGATGGAGGTAGTAGTGTGGGGGAGGGAGGCAGCAGGGAGGGAGGGAGGCAGTAGTGTGGAAGAGAGGGATGGAGGTAGAGTGTGGGAGGGAGGGAGGTTGTAGGTGGGAGGAAGGGAGGCAGCAGGAGGGAGGGAGGGAGGTAGTGTGGAAGAGAGGGATGGAGGTAGTAGTGGGGAAGGGGAGGGTGTAGGGGAGGAAGGGAGGCAGCAGTGTGGGAGGAAGGAAGGCAGTAGGTGGAAGAGAGGGATGGAGGTAGTAGTGGAGGAGGGAGGTTGTAGTGTGGAAGGGAGGCAGCAGTGTAGGAGGGAGGAAGGCAGTAGGTGGAAGAGAGGGATGGAGGTAGTAGTGGGGAGGGAGGGAGGTTGTAGGTGGGAGGAAGGGAGGCAGCAGGTGGGAGGGAGGAAGGCAGTAGGTGGAAGAGAGGGATGGAGGTAGTAGTGTGGAGGGGGGGAGGTTGTAGTGTGGAGAAGGGAGGCAGCAGTGTAGGAGGGAGGAAGGCAGTAGTGTGGAAGAGAGGATGGAGGTAGTAGTGTGGGAGGGAGGGAGGTTGTAGTGGAGAGGAAGGAGGCAGCAGTGTGGGAGGGAGGAAGGCAGTAGTGTGGAAGAGAGGATGGAGGTAGTAGGGGAAGAAAGAGGAGCAGTGTGGAGGGAAGAAGGCAGTAGTGTGGAAGAGAGGATGGAGGTAGTAGTGTGGGAGGGAGGGAGGTTGTAGTGTGGGAGGAAGGGAAGCAGCAGTGTGGGAAGGAGGAAGGCAGTAGTGTGGAAGAGAGGGATGGAGGTTGTAGTGGGGGAGGGAGGGAGGTTGTAGTGTGGGAGGAAGGGAGGCAGCAGTGTGGGAAGGAGGAAGGCAGTAGTGTGGAAGAGAGGGATGGAGGTTGTAGTGGGGGAGGCAGCAGTGGCGTGCAGACTGCAGAGGTCTGGTGATGCCCGGGGACAACTCCTTGATTGTATGCCCCAAATCACTATCTTATTTCCCTCTCTAATTGGATCCCACTCCCATTTGGATGCCCGATGCCACTGCCCCATCCCCCCCCCTCTGCACGCCACTGGGAGGGAGGGAGGCAGTATTGTGGGTGGGAAAAAGGTGGAGAAGTAAGTAGGTAGGGATGTAAAGAGACAAGAAGAAAGGGAGGGAGGTAGGAAGGTAAGGAGGGAGGGTTCGAGGAAGAGAGGAAGGAGGTAGGGACGGAAGAAGGGATGGTGGTAGGAAGGTAAGGAAGGAGGGTTGGAGGAAGCGAGGAAGGAAAGGAGGGAGGGAAAAAAGTATGAAGGGAGGTTTCAGATAAAATTACATAACAAGAGTCATCATAAATATAGATCATCCAGGCGACAACATTATCAAATATGAAGAAAAATATTTTAGTGTTATGACATTACATCGTAAGTCTTTCAACATGTGTGTGTGTGTGTGTGTGTGTGTGTGTGTGTGTGTTAGTTAGTTACCATTTTGTCCTAGGCACATGTCGATTAGACACTAGGCCTGTTGTATGTTTGTGTGTGTGTGTGTTAGTTAGTTAGTTACCATTTTGTCCTAGGCACATGTCGATTAGACACTAGGCCTGTTGTATGTTTGTGTGTGTGTGCGTGTGTGTGTGTGTGTGTGTAACGAAACACTTCGAAATGTTTCGGCCCTGCCGGGAATTGAACACGGGCCTCCGTGCGTAAAGCAAGAGCGCTAGCCACCATGCCATCGGGGCGTATGTGTGTGTGTGTGTGTGTGTGTGTGTGTGTGTGTGTGTGTGTGTGTGTGTGTGTGTGTGCGTGTCTGTACTCACCTACTCACCTAATTGTGGTTGCAGGGGTCGAGACTCAGCTCCTGGCCCGCCTCTGGCTGCCCCTACTGGGTATCTGCCTCCCTGCTCCATGAGCTTTATCATACCTCGTCTTAAAACTGTGTATGGTTCCTGCCTCCACTATGTCTTTCTCTAGACTATTCCACTTCCTGACTACTCTGTGGCTGAAGAAATGCTTCCTAACATCCCTTTGACTCATCTGAGTCTTCAGCTTCCAGTTGTGTCCCCTTGTTTCTGTGTTCCCTCTCTGGAACATCCTGTCACTGTCTACCTCGTCGATTCCCCGCAGTATTTTGTATGTCATTATCATGTCTCCTCTGACCCTTCTTTCCACCAGTGTTGTTAGTCCTATTTCCCTCAGCCTTTCTTCATAGGACAGACCCCTGAGTTGTGGAACTAACCTTGTCGCAAACCTTTGCACTTTCTCTAGTTTCTTTATGTGCTTGACCAGGTGTGGGTTCCAGACTGGTGCTGCATATTCCAAGTATGGGCCTGACGTACACGGTGTACAGTGTCTTAAACGAGTCCTTGTTAAGGTAACGGAACGCTAATCTTAGGTTTGCCAGTCGCCCATATGCTGCTGCAGTTATCTGGTTGGTGTGTCCCTCTGGAGACGTTCTTGGCGTTATACGCACCTTAAGGTCTTTCTCCTTTTCCGAGGTTTGTAGCCTTTGTCCGCCTAACCTTCTCCGATCTTCATGACTTTGCATTTGGTGGGATTGAATTCGAGAAGCCATTTGCTAGACCAGATGTCAAGCTTGTCCAGGTCTGTTTGAAGTCCTGCTTGGTCCTCCTCCGATGTGATTCTCCTCATTAATTTCACATCATCTGCGAACAGAGACACTTCTGAGTCTATCCCATCTGTCATGTCATTTACATATACCAAGAATAACACTGGTCCTAGGACTGACCCCTGCGGAACGCCGCTCGTCACAGGTGGCCACTGTGATACCTCATCACGCACCATGACCCGTTGTTGCCTCCCTGTGAGGTATTCCCTGATCCATTCCAGTGCCATTCCTGTTATACGTGCTTGTTCTTCCAACTTCTTTACTAATCTCATGTGAGGAACTGTGTCGAAGGCCTTCCTGCAGTCCAGGAAAATGCAATCAACCCACCCTTCTCTCTCTTGCCTTACCTCTGTTACTTTATCATAGAACTCTAGGAGGTTTGTTACACAGGATTTGCCTTCCAGAAATCCGTGCTGCCTGGTGTTTATTATCCTGTTCAGCTCGAGGTGCTCCACAATTCTTTTCCTGATGATTTTCTCCAGGACTTTGCACACTATACATGTAAGTGATACCGGCCTATAGTTTAGTGCCTCTTTTCTGTCTCCTTTTTTAAAGATGGGGACTACGTTGGCCTTCTTCCATACCTAAGGTAACTGCCCATTTTCAAGGGATGTGTTGAATATTATGGTAAGTGGCACACTCAGTACCTCAGCTCCTTCCCGAAGAACCCACGGGGAGATGTTGTCCGGACCCATCGCCTTTGAGGTATCAAGGTCACTGAGTAACTGCTTCACCTCCTCCTCAGTTGTGTGTATGCCCTCTAGCACTTGATACATCCCTTGTTGGTGGCGCACCCCATCCTGTCTACCCAGCTGCCTTGCTTCCTCCACTGTGAATGCTTCCTTAAACCTCAAGTTGAGCTCCTCACATACCTCTTGATCGTTACTTGTGAGTTCCCCATCTTCTCTCCTCAGCCTTATCACCTGGTCTTTAACTGTTGTCTTCCTTCTGTGTGTGAGTGTGTGTCTACTCACCTAATTGTACTCACCTAATTGTGGTTGCAAGGGTCGAGACTCAGCTCCTGGCCCTGCCTCTTCGCTGTCTGCTACTGGGTCTCTGCTCTCCCTGCTCCATGAGCTTTATCATACCTTGTCTTAAAACTATGTATGGTTCCTGCCTCCACTATATCTTTCTCTAGACTATTCCACTTCCTGACTACTCTGTGGCTGAAGAAATGCTTCCTAACATCCCTTTGACTCATCTGAGTCTTCAGCTTCCAGTTGTGTCCCCTTGTTTCTGTGTTCCCTCTCTGGAACATCCTGTCACTGTCTACCTTGTCAATTCTCCGAAGTATTTTGTATGTCGTTATCATGTCTCCTCTGACTCCTCTGACCCTGTGTGTGTGTGTGCGTGTGTGTGTGTGTGTGTGTGTGTGTGTGTGTGTGTGTGTGTGTGTGTGTACTCACCTATTTGTGGTTGCAGGGGTCGATTCATAGCTCCTGGCCCCGCTTCTTCACTGATTGCTACTAGGTCCTCTCTCTCTCCCTGCTCCATGAGCTTTATCAAACCTCGTCTTAAAACTATGTGTGGTTCCTGCCTCCACTATGTCGCTTTCTAGGCTATTCCACTTCCTGACAACTCTATGACTGAAGAAATACTTCTTAACATCCCTTTGATTCATAGGAGTCTTCAACTTCCATTTGTTTCTGTGTCCCCTCTCTGAAACATCTTGTTTTTGTCCACCTTATCTATTCCTCGCAGTATTTTATATGTCGTTATCATGTCTCCCCTAACCCTCCTGTCCTCTAGTGTCGTAAGGCCGATTTCCCTTAACCTTTCTTCGTAGGACAATCCCCTTAGCTCTGGGACTAGTCTTGTTGCAAACCTTTTCCCTTTCTCTAATTTCTTGACGTGCTTGACCAAGTGTGGGTTCCAAACTGGTGCTGCATACTCCAGTATGGGCCTGACGTATATGGTGTACAGAGTCTTGAATGATTCCTTAGTGAGGTATTGGAACGCTATTCTTAGGTTTGCCAGCCGCCCGTATGCTGCAGCAGTTATCTGATTGATGTGTGCCTCAGGAGATGTGCTCGGTATTATACTCACCCCAAGATCTTTTTTTTCTTGAGTGAGGTTTGCAGTCTTTGGCCACCTAGACTATACTCTGTCTTTGGTCTTTTTTGCCCTTCCCCGATCTTCATGACTTTACATTTGGCAGGGTTAAATTCAAGGAACCAGTTACTGGACCAGGCTTGTATCCTGTCCAGGTCTCTTTGTAGTCCTGCCTGATCCTCGACTGATTTAATTCTTCTCATTAACTTCACATCATCTGCAAACAGGGACACTTCTGAGTCTATCCCTTCCGTTATGTCATTCACCTTACTCGTCACAGGTGCCCACTCTGACACCTCGTCACGTTACATTACTCGTTGTTGCCTCCCTGTCAGATATTCTCTGATCTATTGCAGTGCTTTTCCTGTTACGTTTGCCTGATCCTTTAGCTTTTGCATTAACCTCTTGTGAGGAACAGTGTCGAACGCCTTCTTGCAGTCCAAGAAAATGCAGTCTATCCACCCCTCTATTTCGTGTCTTACTTCTGTTACCTTGTCATAAAACTCCAGTAGGTTTGTGACACAGGATTTTCCTTCCCTGAAACCGTGCTGGTTGTCGTTTATAAGCTTGTGTCTTTCATGGTGCTCCACTACTCTCCTACTGATGATCTTCTCCATGACTTTGCATACTATACACGTCAGTGACACAGGTCTGTAGTTTAATACCTCATATCTGTCTCCTTTCTTAAAAAATTGGGACTACATTTGCCATCTTCTACACCTCAGGTAGTTGCCCAGTTTCAATGGATGTGTTGAAGATTTTTGTTAGTGGCACACTCAACATCTCTGCTTCCTCTGTAAGGACTCACGGAGAAATGTTGTCAGGTCCCACCGCTTTTGAGGTATCTAGTTCACATAGCAGCTTCTTCACCTCCTCCTCGGTTGTGTGTATTTCATCCTACACCTTTGGCTGAACCAAGGACTCGTTCTGGTCTTCCCATTACTTCTGTTTCCCTTGTGGACAAACCTCTCCTCTGCCTCTTTGCATTTGGTTGTCACATATTCCATCATTTCTTTTACTGATTTTCCTGCCAATTCTCTCTCCCACTGAACGTCTTGTAGGAAGTTCCTCATGCTTGTGTAGTCTCCCCTTTTGTAATTTCGTTTCGCCCTTCCTATTCCTGCTCCCCTCTTCACTTGTAGCTCAACTATATAATCGAAACACAGAACGAAATGATCACTAGCTCCAAGGGGCCTTTCATACGTGATATCCTCGATGTCCGAACTACTCAAGGTGAATACTAGGTCCAATCTTGCTGGATCTTCCTCAACTCTCTCTCTGGTAGTGTCTCTAACATGTTGATGCATGAGGTTTTCCAGTACCACATCCATCATCTTGGCTCTCCTTGATTCAGGACCCCCATGGGGCTCTAGGTTTTCCCAATCAATCTCTTTGTGATTGAAATCACCCATAACTATCAACTTTGCTCTGCCCGTGTGGGCTCTTCTGGCCACCTTGGCTAGTGTGTCTACCATTGCTCTGTTGCTCTCGTCGTATTCTTCTCTTGGCCTCCTTTAGTTCTGTGGCGGGTTGTACATTACAGTAATTACCACCTTATGGCCCTCAGACGGGATTGTTCCTACTATGTAGTCCCTTTCGCCCATTCCATCCATTCCTTCCACTTCCTCAAATCCCCACCAGTTTTTAATGAGCAGTGCAACTCCTCCTCCCCTTCTGTTCCCTCTATCTTTCCTGAGGCTTTGATATACGGGTGGAAAGACTGAATCTGTTATCATCCTGGTGAGTATCGTTTATGTGAGTGCTATTATATCTGGATATGTCTCCTTTATTCTTTCATGCCACTCCTCACATGTATTTGTTATACCATCTAAAACCGTTTTCTGGGGAGTACGTTGGGATTGGGAAAGTGGGAGACCTGATGAGGAACTATGGGTGGTTGGTGTGAAGGTGGAGTTTGTAATGAGGTGGGTGGAAGCATTGGGTCTGGCATGTGTGTTTTGGGTTAGGTTGTTTGGTTGCATTGGGGTTGTCCAGATTGGGTGACATCTGAAGGTATATGAGGTTCCTCCTGAGTCTGGGTTCTCTTGTCCATCTCTCTTTCCTCATTTTGTCTCTGTACCCTTTCTTTCAGTTTCTATCTTTCTTCTCGTGTTCTGTCGCAGTCAAGATACACATAACGGTAATCTGACATATCCCTTAGTCTTGCTTTCTCCTCCAGAATCCTGTTCTGAGTCAATTCCGCCTTGAAAATCACTTTGACTGGCCGGATTCTTCCTCTTGCAAACCCCCCTATTCTCAGAAAATTTGCCAGCTGGGTCATGTCATCTTCTCCTATTGCTTTCCTGATGTTTTCAAATGCTTTTTTCTCCCCTTGTCTTCTTGCTTCGTAAGTTTTCCCTTCATCTTTCCTGAGCCCATAAATAAAGACTGATCTCTCTCTTTCATTCTCCCACTGCTTGTCCCTATGTAACCCATGATTCGATTTAGTTGCCTCCAGTGCAGATATCCTTTTTTCAATCTCTTCTCTTTCTATTATCCCTTGGCCCAGTGGTTTGTCGCTTTCCCTTCTTAACTTTCCCTGTCCACTGATGTGGTCTGTTAGGGTTTCTACGTATAGCTTAGCTCTCCCTTTTTCTACACTCACCTCGATTGTTCCTGATGTGATCCTCTCTTTTTTCTCGGGCTCCACGATGGTCTGATAGGGCCTCTGCATACAGTTTCACTCCGTTCTCTACAGTTCCCTTCTTTGTGTCTGAGGTAGCAGTTTCTGATACCATGTCCACATTGCTTTTTATTTATTTAGGCTGTTTCAAATTTGTCAGCTCCTCTTCTAATCTCTGTATCTTAGCCTCTGCTGTTTTGACTTGCTTCTCCCACTTCCTGTTTTCTACAGTTATCCTCTCCTCCATTTTCTTGCTTTCTGCAGCTATCATCTCCTCCATTTTCATGCTAAGCTCCTCTAGCTTCCTTCCCCACTCATGTTCCCTTTTCATGAGCTCTGCTGCCCAATCTTCCTTCGTGTGTGTGTGTGTGTGTGTGTGTGTGTGTGTGTGTGTGTGTGGTGTGTGTGTGTGTGTGTATTTGCGTGTATGTATGTTTGTCTGTATCATTCTGTATGAATAAATGAGATACTTTTTTAATACTTTCGTATCTTTATTGTGGAGACATGTCGCCAGCCAGTGGTTTCATCAGTCAAATACAAAGAAGAATTATGAAAGAAGAGAAGGAGTTTGAGGTAATCAGTCCCTCACCCTGGAATGATATGCTCGGTTCATCACTGTTGACTAAATTACAACAACTGCACTGATAAGGGGCCTATATACTGCAGACAGGTGAGGCGAGGCAGTTACCTGGAGATTACCTGGAGAGGGTTTCAGGGATCAAGGCCCCCGCGGCTCGGTCTGAGACCATGCCTCGTTGTGGATCAGGGTCTGATTAACCAGGCTGTTACTGCTGGCCGCATGCAAAGTGGAATACGAACCCCAGCCCAGTTGGTCAGGTACTGACTTTAGGTGCATGTCCAGTGCCTTCTTGAAGACAGCCAAGGATCTATTGGTAATCCCCTTTATGTATGCTGTTAGGTAGTTGAATAGTCTTGGGCCCCGGACATTTTTTATGTTGTCTCTCAGTGTACTCACGGTGCCCCTGTTCTTCAGGGGGGAAATGTTGCATCTCCTGCCGAGTCTTTTGCATTCATAGGGAGTGATTTTAGTGTGCAAGTTTTGTACTAATTAATCTAGGATTTTCCATGTGTATACTATCATGTATCTCTCTCGTCTGCACTCCTGGAAATACAGATCAAGAGCCTTCAACCGTTCCCAGTAATTTAGGTGCCTTATCGTACTTATATGTGCCTAGAAAGTTCTTTGTACACTCTCCAGGTCAGCAATTTGCCCTGCCTTGAAGGAAGCAGTTAGTGCACAACAGCATACCAGCCTAGAGCGAACAAACGATTTGAAGAGAATCATCATGGGCTTGGAAGGAAGCAGCATCACCAGTGAACAATATCCACTAGGATTTTGAATGGTGGATCTAGACATGCTACAAGCCTAGCCCAACAAATGGCTAATGGAGTTGAACACGTTAAGTACAAAGTCATGAAGCTTGGAGAAGGAGAAAGAAGACTGCAGACGGAGTACATGCTCCGTGGTATGAGGCTGCAAAAATCACTCGATGTAAAGGATCTTTGGGTGAGCATCATACCGAACACAGCTCTTGAGGCGCACATCAATCAAAAAGCTGATGCAGCATCTGGGCTCCTTACAAACATGAGATTAACCTTTCGCCATCTAAGTAAGGAGTCATTCACGACACCGTACACCGTGTACGTCAGGCCCATATTGGAGTATGCAGCACCAGTATGGAGCCCACACTTGGTCAAACACTTCAAGGTGCAAAGGTTTGCAACAAGACTAGTCCCGGAGCTGAAGGATTTGTTCTACGAGGAAAGGTTAAGGCAATTCAGTTTGCCAACACTGGAGGACAGGAGGCATAGGGAGGACATGATAACAATATGTAAAATACTGAGAGGAATTCACAAGGTGGACAGAGACAGAATGTTTCAGAGATAAAACACAGGAACAAGGGGACACAACAGGATGCTGAAAACTCAAATGTGTCATAGGGATGTTAGGAACAACTTTTTCTGTCATAGAGTTGTCAGGAAGTGGAACAATATACAGATTTTACAACATATAAAGCCAGAAAATAAATGAGCATACCAGGCAAGTCACACTGTGTTGTGACTTGAGTGAAGTAAAGGAGGCAGTAGTGTGGGAGGGATGGAGGCAGTTGTGTGAGAGGGAGGGAGTCACTAGTTTGGGAGGGAGGAAGGCACTAGTGTTGGAGGGAGGGAGGCACTAGTGTAGAAGGGAGAGAAGCACTAGTGTGGGATGGTCTTATGGGAATGAGGGACGGATGGAGGTAGTAGTGTCGGATGGAGGGAGGTATTAGTGTGCGAGGGAGGGAGGCAGTTGTGTGGGAGGCAGTAGTGTGGGAGTGAGACAGTGGTGTGGGAGGGAGACACTAGTGTGGGTGGGAGGGAGACACTTGTCACTAGTGTGGTAGGGAGGGAAGCAGTAGTGTGGGAGGGAGGGAGGTATTAGTGTGCGAGGGAGGGAGGCAGTTGTGTGGGAGGGAGTGAGGCAGTGGTGTGAGTGGGATGAATGGATGGAGGCAGTAGTGTGGGAGGGAGGGACGAATGGAGGCAGTAGTGTGGGAGTGATGGACGGATGGAGGGACTTTTGGAGGGAGGCAATAGTGTGCGAGGAAGGAAGTGTATAGAACAAAGTTAAGGAAAAAAACAGAACCACTAAAAATTAAGTCTGGACAGCTTACTGATAATGAGCAGGAAATGAGCTTTATATTTTATAGTTATTTCTTGTAGGTTTTACACAAGAAGACATAAATTATAGCCCAGTAATAAATAATTATTCAAGTCCTGAAGAAAACAAATTAAATATTGTTGTCATGAGGGATATGATTTTCAGACAAGTCAGCGCTAACGAGCCTGTTAACTCTTTAATCCAAACTGGTATTATTCGTCAAATATGGTGGATGGTTAATGGAATTCCTATATTTTTATCGGGGGATAAGTCAATTCCCTCAAATTACCAACCAATAATCCTGAAGTGTATAATAGGCAAATTATTGGTGCAGTGACTCGTGGATACGAGTCTCTCCACCAGATCCGTTTGTGATACTTATTACTGTATTTCGTCTCTAGCCACATGGCCACTAATACTGGGTGGGAAATCGGGTATAGTTAACTAACAGTGAATAAGCAACCCACGCCCAATGATATTATTGGAAGTCACCTTAATGAGCATAATTTGATTAATGAGTCTCTTCTTGGATTCACTAGAAATTGTTACTGCCTGATAAATTCACTAACTTTCTTCAATAAATCGAGTGTTCGATTCCCAGATTGTCAGTCAGTCAATTGCTTATTTAAAACGAGGTAGGTTGGGATGAAGATAGTGGCAGTGATTGGGAGGTAGGGAGGTAGAAAGGTAAGTAAGGAGGAAGATAAGAGTGTCCTTGTAATTCTTGTATGTGGTGAGGGTGGGAGGTTGGTGGATAGGGATGTAGGGAGAGAGATGGGCGTATCTTTTTAGATAGGGAGGGAGGTTGTGAGGGATTTACGGAGGATAGGAAGGAGGCTTAGAGTAAGCTTAATTCTTGTAAGTAGGTTTAGAGGTGAGGAGGTAGATAGGTAGGAAGAGGGGTAAGTAGGGAGCTAGGTACGGACAGAGGTAAAGAGGGAGGTTCGTATGGAGAAAGATAGGAGTATTGTAGAAATCCTTGAAGTTAGGGAGAGAGGTGGGCAGGAAGAAAGTTAATGAGGAGGCTTGGAGTAACCTTGTAATTCTTATTGATAGGAAGGTAGGGAGAGAGGTAGTAACTCAACACCTGAACAGCAAAACTATATGTTTGGAAGCCAGTTAAGCCGGGAGTAAGCCAAGCCAGATTATCAGACAGGAAATTCATGATCAACGAGGTAAAATGCGACCTCAGAAGGAAGGACATGGCTAAGATTACCGAACAGTTGAAGGAAGCGACACTTTTGCAACATTTGGGAATATTTATTACCGAAACGTTTCTCCAGCCAATGGCTTTATCAGTCCAGTACTGAGAGGAATGGAGGGAATGATAAGGAGTTTGAGGCAATCAAGCGTGCAGATGATGTGTTTAGTCTATCATTACTTACGAACTAAACACATTGACATCAGGATGATCGACTGATTACTTCCAACTCCTCATCATCTTCCATTGATCTCTGCAATGGACTGAAGAAGCCACTGGCCTGCAAAACGTTTCCCTAATGAATATTCCCAAATGTTGTTCAATTGTGTCATTCATCAAGCACAGCAGGAGCAGGATGCTCAACAGTACTTGATGAGCTAGCAAGTGAAACAGACAGGTCTTATGAAATAAAAGGAAAATACGTCATTTTTAAATTAGTTTAATGCTAAATTAAAGTTATCATATAAAAAATCTGCATAATTTTTAATTAATTTGTTTTGTTCAGGGTAAGAAAGACCTAAGGACTGAGGGAAGCGGCGAATCTTCAATTTAAAGAAATATTAATTTAATATCCATTGTTAAATATATAATTCCAAGGTCAGTCTGTTAATGTGACTTTCTTTTCTTATCTTGCGGGAATTATCACTCTTACTAAGGTCATTACCGGTACTGAGTGACGCCAACTCTGGGAGTGACGCCAACTCTGGGAGTGACGCCAACTCTGGGAGTGACGCCAACTCTGGGAGTGACGCCAACTCTGGGAGTGACGCCAACTCTGGGAGTGACGCCAACTCTGGGAGTGACGCCAACTCTGGGAGTGACGCCAACTCTGGGAGTGACGCCAACTCTGGGAGTGACGCCAACTCTGGGAGTGACGCCAACTCTGGGAGTGGCGCCAACTCTGGGAGTGACGCCAACTCTGGGAGTGACGCTAACTCTGGGAGTGACGCCAACTCTGGGAGTGACGATAACACTGGGAGTGACGCTAACTCTGGGAGTGACGCCAACTCTGGGAGTGACGCCAACTCTGGGAGTGACGCCAACTCTGGTAGTGACGCCAACTCTGGGAGTGATACCAACAATGCAGTAACAACAACACTGAGAGTAACATCAACTCTGAGTTACAACACTGAGAGTAACAACACTGTTACAATAACACTGAGAGTAACAACAACACTGAGGGTAAGAACACTGAGAGTAACAACAACACTGAGGGTAAGAACACTGAGAGTAACACTGAGGGTAAGAACACTGAGAGTAACACTGACACAATCAAACTTGGAGAATTACTTTCACAAATCTAAACTGATCAACTTTAAGCTTTAGGATCATGGAGAGGATCCCAAAGTGTACATGATGATCAAATTATTCAGACAACTGCCCATTACAATTTTTTCATTAGATGATAATTTATTCGTAACCTCATTGTATTTATAACCATTTTAATTAACCGGCACTATTCCGTAGTGGTAAGTTCGCATTAATGAGCAGAGAATTAGAAAATTATGATATTACATTGAAATACAATGTTTAAATAAGATTTAAGTATATCACTACTCTATTTTCTTCACCGTTTCCGGTTGTGAAGAAAATCCTGAATATTACCGACAGATTCTGAAAGTCTAATATTTTTGTCCCTTCTGCACATTAACTGTGATGTCAACCAATTAATGATGAAGGAAATAGGCACTGGATAATGCGCCCACCATTGATGTACCTGTTAAGATTGTTCCCAAAAGTGAGGCTATGATGAAGTAATGAATATTTGTAGGGTCACAAATTTGGCAACACATGTGGGACGTTGTCTGTATATTAGATGGTAATGAATGGTTCGTAATTAACTGTTTGGTATTCATTGAAGGATATCTTCAGTGAGTTTACGTTCAGACACAGAGTGGGAGAAGATATAGAGAGAGAGACATACAGACAGACACACAGACAGACAGAGACAGAGCTATATGTATCAGCACAAGCTTGTAAGCCCCGAGGATTCACTAGCTTGTGGCAGGAAAAGTAACGGGAGAAAACAGTTTGTCAGTATTGTGTTGAGCTTCCCCAGATAGCGACGAGACAGGACTACATTACAGTCTAACTTGATGTTCACTATTAACATGGTTTGTCGTAGTGCATGGCGCCGTCTACATGTTCACTGCGTCACTTCTACAGTCTCAACCTACTAGAGAGAGAGTGGGAACTGCAAATCCACGGTGTACAGTTACTGCATTTTGTCAGAGGTTCTGTACGGAGTAACTTCACTTTCAAGCCGATAAAATAACTAAGCGTATTTCGTGAAAGGTATCCCTGTAGACGTCATAGATATCGTAGATATCATACAATCGGGAAAGAGCCCTGGTCAATAACGATGTTCAGAAGATTTTTCTTTAGAGTAGTAGGTGTAGTGGGGTCTAGTAGAGTCGGTCAGAATATCCCAATCGCAACTCAAAACATACAATCGGGTTGGGACTCTGATCCAGATACACTCACAGACAGACTGGAAGCCTTATAATATAAACAGCCCCTCGTGGAAAGATAAAATTCCAGTCCTATTTAAACCTAAGCTCTTTCAGATAACTTAACACTATGAAGAATCCCGAGGGCTACTTACAAGGAGGAGAATCAGGAGTAGCGTGACTACTGGCTTACCCTGGCTAGTAGGTAACCTCAAGTAGTCCTCTCCCGGGATGGTAGGGGGTTCTGACTGTTACAAATCCCGAGTAGTTTGTAGGATAACTACTCGTTTACCCATAAAATTTATACTATCTGATCTTATTCCTCACACATAACTTCATCCCCTTGTACCTAAATGCACGTGAGTGGAATAGTGCAAAGTGCGGTGTAAGTTTTTCTTGCCAGAGGCGTGCTTACACTACAGATAAAAAACTGTAACATTAACACCTCTCCTTCAGAGTGCAGGCACTGTACTTTCCAAATCCAGGACTCAAGTCCGGCCTGCCGGTTTCCCTGAATCCTTTCATAAATATTACCCTGCTCACATTGCAACAGCACGTCCTAAAAACCATTTGTCTCCATTTGCTCCTTTCTAACACACTCACGCATGCTTGCTAGAAGTCCAAGCCCCTCTCACACAAAACCTCCTTTACCCCCTCCCTCCAACCATTCCTAGGCCGACCTCTACCCAGCCTTCTCTCCTCTACAGATTTATACAATCTCTAAGTCATTATATTTTGTTCCAGCTTTTCTACATGTCCGAACTTCCTCAACAACCCCTCCTCAGCTCTCTGGATAATAGTTTTGGTAATCCCACACCTCCTCCTAATTTCCAAACTACGAATTCTCTGCATTATATTCACACCACACATTGCCCTCAGACAAGGCATATCCACTGCCTCCAGCCTCCTCCTTGTTGCAATATTCACTACCCATGCTTCGTACCCATATAAGAGCGCTGGTATAACTATTCTTTCATACATTCCCCTCTTTATTTCCATGGAAAAAGTTCTTTGTGTCCACAGACTCCTCAGTGCACCACTCACCTTTCTCACGTCGTCAGTTCTGATTCACCTCGTCTTTCATAGGCCCATCTGCTGACACGTCCACTCCCAAATATCTGAACACATTCACCTCCTCCATACTCTCTCCCTGCAATCTGATATCCAATCTTCCGTTACCTAATTTTTTTGTTATCCTCATCACTTTACTCTTTCCTATATTCACTTTTAATTGTCTTCTTTTACATTCCCTACCATACTCATATACAAACCTCTGCAACTTTTCTTCAGAATATCTCAAAAGCACAGTTTCATCAGCAAAGAGCAACTGTGACAACTCCCACTTCGTGTTAGATTCATATTTTAACCCCACACCTCTTGCCAATACCAGAGCATTCACTTCTCTTACAACCCGATCTATAAATATATAGAACAATCATGGTGACATCACACATCCTTGTCTAAGGCCCACTTTTACTGGGAAATAATATTCGTCTCTCCTACACACTCTAACGTGATCCTCACTATCCTCGTAAAAACTTTTCACCGCTTTCAATAACCTTCCTCTTATTCCATACATTTGCTATATCTGCCACATTTCCCCTTATCCACCTTGTCATATGCCTTTTCCAAATCCATAAATGCCACAAAAACGTTTTTACCCTTATCACTGTAAACACTTGGTCTCCATACCCTCTACCCTTTTTAAAGCCTCCTTGTTCATCTGCTATTCTACTCTCGGTCTTTCTCTTAATTATTTCAATAATAACTCTACCGTACATTTTACCAGGTATACTCAACAGATTTATTCCATTATAATTTATGCACTCTCTTTTCTCCCCTTTTCCTTTATACAAAGGAACTATGCCCGTTCTCTGCAAGTTCCTAGGTGCTTTATCCTCTTCCTTACATTTATTAAATAAAAACACCAACCACTCCAGAACTATATCCCCACCTGTTTTTAACATTTCTATCTTTATTTCATTAATGCCATCTGCCTTACCCCTTTTCATTCTACCCACTGCCTCACAAACTTCCCCCACACTCACAAATCGCTCCTTCTCACTCCTATACACGAATACACAGCTTCCTTAGCTTCATCAACGTTTAACAATTCATTAGAATATTCCCTCCATCTTCCCGATACCTCTAACTCTCCATTTAATAACTCTCGTACTTTCAACTGTCAAATCCATTTGTTCCCTAGGCTTCCTCAACTTATTAATCTCACTCAAATTGTTTTTCTTATTTTCAACAAAAATTGATGATAACTTCTCACTCACTCTCTCATTTGTTCTCTTGTTACATTGCTTCACCATTCTCTTAATCTCTCTTTTTCTCTCCATATACTCTTCCCTCCTTGCATCACTTCTACTTTGTAAAAACTTCTCATATGCTTACTTTTTTTCTCTTTCTAATCTCTTTACATCATTCTACCAATAGCTCTTCTTCCCTCCCGCACCCACTTTCCTGTAGTAGGTTGGTAGACAGCAACCACCCAGGGAGGTACTACAGTCCTCCCAAGTGAGTGTGAAACAGAAACCTGTATCTGTTTTACATGATGGTAGGATTGCTGGTGTTCATTTTCCTGTTTCATAAACACGCTGGATAACAGGTATATCTTGCTACTTCTACTTACACTTAGGTCACACTACACAGGTATGCACATGCGTATATATACATACAAACATCTAGGTTTTTCTTCTTTTTTTCCTGATCATTCTTGTTCTTCATTTCTTCTATTCTCCATGGGGAAGTGGTAAAGAATCTTTCTTCCGTAAGCCATGCGTCTTATGAGACGACTAAAATGCCGGGAGCAATGGGCTAGTAACCCCTTCTCCTTTAGAAAATACTGAAAAAGAGAAGAAGAAAGTTTCTAATGCTGTTAAATATTAGAGTTGTAGATTTAAGCGAATTAGAAGTGGAATTAACTAGTGGAAACTTCAAGCAAAACTTCACTACGCCAGACTCTTCATATCCTGAACAGCTTGTAGGAATGAAAGAAACTGCTGCACACCATTCCAACGACCACAGACCCTCCAGGATGTACGACTTGAAGAAGACACTCGAGTCAGGAATTAAATTGAGATCCATCTCATCTGGAATTGCCTGAGTCCAACAAACAATAATTAATTCTAACAAATCAATTAGTAAAACTCGGGGCACCGTCAGTCAGTAACAAAAACATTAGAAATAGGAAAGTCTCCAGCCTAGACGTAGAAAAACTATTCAAGCGATTGAACTATGTGTTGCTTTGAACTGTTTCTCTTCTGAAATTTTTTTCAACAGATTTTCGATCTAATAATGGACTCACCATAAAGTGCTGTTCTGGCGAACCAATACACTTAGGACATTGAACCTGAGAGACTTTCTTCTATCGTCCCCTCCTCGGTTACCTGGTCTCATTTTGATCATAACATTATCATCATAACCTCCGGAAGGTTCAGTTTTTCTGCACGCCAACACCAGCTCAACCAAGACGAGCCCTCTATCATATTCACACTCGAGGAGGAAGTCGATGGCACTCTATCTTTCCTCGATGCTCATCTCTGCATATCTAATCATGAAGTACGTTTCAAAGTCCACCGCAAACCTACCAGTCAACATAATCATCTCTACACGCGACACCATGAAACCAAGCCTAAACGTGGAGTCATCATCGATGTCTTCCTAAATGTTCTTTGAATCTGTATCAGAGAATTCCTTGAAGAAGATTATTCTTTTTTATAACAGATATTTTCTCAACGTCACTATTCTCTTCATTTCATAAAAAACTTCAGGCGCCATGGACAGTATCTTTAAATCACCTAGACGACACAACTGAAAGAAGATATCTAGTTCTCCCCAATAACTCTATTGGTAAACAAATATTTAGTATTCTCGCCAAAACCAAATCCAAGTATCCAACACTGCCCCAACTTCAGTCAAGGCCATCACCAGTATGGAACACCGGAAGGTGTATACACATATACGTAAAAGAAACATCGAGACACTTCCACACACACATTTCTGAAAGCAAATATGCTAGCTGAATGGAACACTTGAACACAGACACTCCCACAACCACTTGATCAATGACGCACGACTGACTTGTCAAAAAGACTCTTTAAAGCACAAGATTCTGGACCCCCAAGTCTGGATAGGGAGTGCAGTAAGCTGCTATGGGACGAAATTCATAAGGCGTCTAGATATGAAAATGTTGTGTTAATGGGAGATTTTAACTTTAGACAAATTGATTGGAACAATGAGACAGGTAATCTTGAGTCTAGTGACTTTCTTGATACGGTTCAGGATTGTTTTTTAAAACAGTTTGTGACAGAACCAACTAGAGGTAGCAACTTGCTTGATTTGGTTCTTGCTAACAAAGAATCACTAATTAATAATCTTGATGTTAATGAAGAGCTTGGGGAAAGCGATCACAAATCACTTAGTTTTAATATATCATGGAATTACCCAGGTAACTGCAATCAAATCTCTGTTCCAGACTTTCGTGTAGCCGACTTCATGGGGCTGAGAAATTACCTAGGTGGGCTAAATTGGGATGACCTGACTATGGGTCAGGTAGGTGGTATTGGTTGTCAATATTACGTTTTTCAGAGCGTAGTTCTAGCTGCCCAGACAACTTTTGTTCCAAGTAGGGAAATTAGATCTAACAAAAATGATCCTAAATGGATGAACAATTTATTAAAACATCTCATTGGTCAAAAGAGAGGCATATATAGGCATATCAAAAGAGGAGATGGACAGATAAGAAATCAATATTATCAATTAAAGAGAGAAATAAAAAAAGGAATAAGAAAAGCAAAAAGGGATTATGAGGCTAAGGTCGCAAGGGATTCGAAGACTAACCCAAAAGGGTTCTTTCAGGTATACAGAAGTAAGATTAGGGACAAGATAGGCCCACTTAAGAGTAACTCAAGACAGATCACGGACAGTGATAAGGATATGTGTGAAATTTTCAATACTTACTTCCTCTCAGTTTTTACTCAGGAAGATACTAGCGGAATTCCAGAATTAATAAATTATGTTAAGTAAAAGGACACAAATGCAACTAATGTGACATTTTATTGTGGCAACGTTTCGCTCTCCAGGAGCTTTTTCAAGCCGTTACAAGCGATACATGGACACAGAGCGTATATATATACTCTCAAAGTGAGGTGTAATACTAGTGGTGGTAGAAGAAGTAGTGATATAAGTAGTAGTAGTAGTAGTAGTAATACAATAAGGTAGAACAATCAAATTGCACATGAGTAAAAGGTGATAAAACAAATACTTGGAAAGTATAACAATAGGTTAGACAAATATTTCTGCTGGAGGTTGAAATATAGAAGGCCTGTAGGAGTGTTCCACATCTACGATGTGCTTGTGTTGAATTAGCAGGAGAGACTATGTTTACTGTTTTCATGAGGATTCTTGCTAAGACTTCAGAGATGGTGAAGCTGCCTTTGTTTTGTTTAATTGTGTTAGAAACAGCGATAAGTGCTGATTCAAGGCACTTGCGTCTACGGAAATTAGTTTCTTTAATTACTAGTCGGGCGTCTTTGAATTTCATGAGATGATTGTTGGAATTTCGGTGTTGTACGCAGGTTATCGTTCCTGCATGCATTAATGTGTTCACTGAGGCGTGTTTCGAGGTTTCTTGCTGTTTCTCCTACATAAATTCTGTCGCAGCCTCCATAGGGTATAGTGTAGACCCCTGCGTTGACTGGTTCATGGTGCTTGGATTTATTCCTGGTTAGATCCTTTATAGAAGTACTGGAAGCGATGGCGACTCTAGTGTTAGCATGTGCAAATACTTTAGAAATGTTGGATGGAACCTGGCTGTTGGGAACAATTATAACTTTGTTTGGAGCTCTTTTCTTGCAATCTCTGTGTCCATGTATTGTTTGTAACGGCTTGAAAAAGCTCCTGGAGAGCGAAACGTTGCCACAATAAATTGTCACATTAGTTGCATTTGTGTCCTTTTACTTAACGTATTGTCGGTAATTCTACCAATATTATTACATTAATAAATTATGTAGAACTGGAAGATAATAGACTATGCTCGATTGGGGTAACTAGTGACATGGTCCTCAGACAAATAGAGAAATTAATTAAAACCTAACAAATCCCCAGGCCTTGATGAACTGTTTGCAAGAGTTTTAAAGGAATGTAAAGAGAAACTTAGCAAACCTTTGGCAAATCTTTTCAATATATCATTACAAACTGGCATAGTGCCTGACAAGTGGAAAAGGGCAAATGTAATACCTATTTACAAGGCAGGTGACAGGTCCTTAGCTTCGAACTATAGACCAATAAGCCTTACCTCCATAGTTGGTAAATTTATGGAATCAATAATTGCCGAGGCAATTCGTAGCCATCTTGAAAAGCATAAATTGATTAATGAATCTCAACACGGTTTTACTAAGGGGCGTTCCTGTCTTACGAATTTACTATTTTTTTTCACTAAGGTGTTTGAGGAGGTAGATCATGGTAATGAATATGATATTGTGTATATGGACTTCAGTAAGGCTTTCGATAAAGTTCCACATCAGAGGCTACTGAGGAAACTTAAGGCACACGGAATAGGAGGATCATTTTTTTTCCTGGGTAGAGGCATGGTTGACTAATAGGCGGCAGACAGTTTTCATAAATGGAGAGAAATCAGAATGGGGGCGCGTCTCAAGCGGTGTTCCACAGGGGTCAGTTTAGGGCCCCCTGTTGTTTACAATTTACATAAACGACATAGATTAGGGAATAAATAGTAACATAAGTAAATTTGCTGATGACACCAAAATAGGCCGTCCAATTCATTCAAATGAGGACATTGGAGCACTCCAGGATGATTTGAATAGACTGATGCAGTGGTCGGAGAAGTGGCAGATGCAGTTAAATGTAAACAAATGCAAAGTTCTAAATGTTGGGCAGGACAATAACCATGCCACATATAAGCTGAATAATGTAGATCTTATTACTTGTGATTGCGAGAAGGATTTAGGAGTTCTGGTTAGTAGTAATCTGAAGCCTAGACAACAGTGCATAAGTGTTCGCAATAAAGCTAACAGAATCCTAGGCTTCATATCAAGAAGTATAAATAACAGAAGTCCTCAGGTTGTTCTTCAACTCTATATATCCTTCGTTAGGCCTCATTTAGATTATGCTGCACAGTTCTGGTCACCGTATTACAGAATGGATATAAATGCACTGGAAAACGTACAAAGGAGGATGACAAAGTTGATCCCTTGTTGGGCCCTGAATCTGCACTCTCTAGAAAGGCGTAGAATTAGGGGGGATATGATTGAGGTGTACACATGGAAACAGGAAAATATCCAGCCAAATATCCAGGAAGGATATAGGAAAGCACTGGTTTGGTAATAGAGTTGTGGATGAGTGGAACAAACTCCCGAGTACCGTCATAGATGCTAAGACGTTGTGTAGTTTTAAAAATAGGTTAGATAAATACATGGGTGGGTGTGGATGGGTGTGAGTTTGGACTGACTAGCTTGTACTACCAGGTCAGTAACTGTACTAATTCCTTAAGTGGAAGTAACCTGACCAGGTGGTCGGCTGACCAGGTGGTCGGCTAGACAATTATATGAGTGGGTGCTGTTGGGTGTGAATTGGTCCTGACTAGCTTGTGCTTGGTCAGATGCAGTGCTCCTTCCTTAAGTGAATGTAACCTGACCTGGCTTAAGCCGTTGGAGATTTGGACCTGCCTCGAATGGGCCAGTAGGCCTGCTGCAGTGCTCCTTCTTTCTTATGTTCTTATGTTCTTATGTTATCCACATGGCATTGTTTTATTGTCTTTTGGGTTGATCTAGTGACTTGCAGGGTAGCGTAGAGGTAGGTGAG
This sequence comes from Cherax destructor, assembly GCA_009830355.1. Taxonomy (NCBI): domain Eukaryota; kingdom Metazoa; phylum Arthropoda; class Malacostraca; order Decapoda; family Parastacidae; genus Cherax; species Cherax destructor. The sequence continues at coordinate 60,999 of WNWK01008395.1, read as the reverse complement.
ATATACGGCCGTTGATTAGCTTCAAACCATACCACGGATGGGGTTCGAACCCCAAGGGGGTTGACCACGCACTCCTGTCGTCTCGACACGACATTACAGGAGGGCAGAAAGGTAAAACAAAAAGGAATTATTCCCTGAAGGACTGGCTTTGGCTTACCCTATATATTAGGTGGAAGAGAAAACGGCGTTCTCAGTCAGCATAGTGGAGGATGGACCCAGGAGATGCCAGCACTGGAACCTAAATCTTCTTATATACAGGTTGTTCACAGGGAGGGGACATCTGGCTTGTCTACACATCAAGGGACACTGAACCGTTTTCACATCTGTAAACAATGACTGACAGTAGCATTTCCTAGGGTGTGACATGTGACATAAAAGGGCAGCACTGACCTCGCTATAATAAAAACCTTAAAATACACGCTGGGTGCAACAAACTTGCAGTGACATTATTTACAAGGAAATTTATTATAACAACACTATGAGTACCCTTCTAAAAGCATAGATTACATATATACATGATGTTGTCCACCCTGACTCCGCTATTTGGACTAACTATACAGTTAATGAGAATTGATACCCATTTCAGCGAGAAGGGATATCCCGTAGCTCGATTGCTAACGCACTCAGCTCACACACTGAGGTCAGGGGTTCGAATCTCCTCCGGTACGGATGGAAAACATTAGGGACGTGTTTCCATAAGACACCTGCTGTCCCTGTCCCTGTTCACCCATCAGTTTAAAATGGGTACCTGGGTGTTAGTCGACTGGTGTGGGTTGCATCCTGGGACAAAACTGACCTAATTTGCCCGAAATACTCAGCATAACAAACGCCTTTCTGTATAGTAGTATGTCATTGATGTCAGCTAGACCTGTATACCATGTACATATACTTGTAGTAAAGATACTATATTATTATATAGTATTATATTAAGACAGCGTAGTCAGCATAGGAGTCAGAGAAGTCAACAGGTACGCCAGTGACAAAAAATGTTCTGCTGTCCTGGGTGTCAGACCATAGGTATGTGGCTGTACAGGACTGTCATTGGTCGTAGTAGTAGAGGGAAGGGTAGTAGACAGGTTGTCACTAGTATTAGTCTGGTTGTGGCCTTGCAACGCACGTTCCTCCAGCTCAACCTCGGATTACACATTGTCAATGTACTTCATGTGGTCAAGGTGAGCTTCCTTGGTCGTTGCTGTGGCAATCTCCTTCACCTTGAACTTGTTGCCGTGGAGCTGTCGGAGAACACGGTAAGGACCAACGAATTTGGGAACTGGCTTATACGGAGGATTTTGCGACATTACTTTGCAACCTGGTTCACCTTTACTCTCCTTAACAATAGCGTTACGATTAGACGTAAACTTATCTGTTGCTTTCTTAAGGTTTTCTCGTACTCTCTGACAGACAAGCTGTGAAGTTCGCATCTTGCTGAAGCTGACATTGTCAGTGTCATATATACGATGAGGCGTAGCAAGCAGAATTTCATATGATAAACGCTTAGTCATAGCCATACAATGCAAAGTGGGGTGTCTCACTAAACGAGCTGTTGTGTGAAAAGTTTAGGGAGCACTGCACATCTGGAATAACATCATCCCATGTGGTACAACTTGGATTGATAGTCACTCTAAGCACGTCTAGGATCTTGCGATTTGTACGTTCAGCAAAGCCGTTACTCACAGGATGGCAGGGGCCACTGGCGCTTGGTGGATGTTAAATCTAGAGCAAAGTTCCTGTATTGTGGCATTTATGAACTCCGACCCATTGTCTGACAGAAGGACACATGGGTAAGTATGGGTACTAGCTCACTGTACCCTCTCAAGTTATTCGCCATTACAAGCAGGTGTTTATTACCCGTCTCCGAGGTCGAGAAGTTCGTCAACAGTTCGACAGAAGTTCTCTCACATGGCACCTTTGTAATGGGATACTTGAGATTGGGATTAGGACAGGTGATGGTACCTTTGTGCTGGAGACAAACAACACACTTGTGCACGTAATTAGCAACTTCCGCTGTCATCTTCTGCCAGAAGTATTTCATTCGTGCCTGTCTGATGCTGCGGTCTTTACCTGGGTGCGCTGCTCCTGGGACGTTGTGAATCAACTTCAGAATTCCTGGTACCAGGGATTTTGGTATCACAAACTGGTGTGCGGTTCTGCCAGGATTCTCCAGCTTTGCCACGCGGCACAGCACTCCTTGGTTGATGACTAAGTCCTTCATCGTTACGGGTGACTTGACCTGCAGGTCAGCAGCCTCCTTGACCAGGAATCGAGGGACTGGTGACCACACTGGGTCCTGCCGTTGGGTTCTCTCGAGATCGTCAACGGAGAACGAGTTATCTGCACTAACAAAAGCTGTATGCCTCGACAAGGCATCAGCAGCGACATTTTGCTTATCCGGAACATAGTAGATTTCTGAGTTGTAATCATTGAAAGTGAGAGACCACGGAGAATGCTTTCCTAGGAGATTCTTATTTGCAAAGAGAGACAAGAGAAGCAAGTGGTCTGTGCAAATATTGATAGGATACTGGTAAATAATATCTCGGAAATGGCTGAAAGCCCATACGATGGCTAAGGCTTTTAGCTCTGTCACTGAGTAATCGACTTCAGTTTTGGAAAGAACACGACTAACATAAGCTATTGGCTATTGCTTGGACAAGACTGCACCAATACTACTGAGGTGCATTGTAATGTGAGGGGATTCAGAGGGACAAGTTCTTCAAACCACTGAGGCGATGCGTGTTCTCGTGGACAGGCGGTGTCAGAAGTATTAGGAATAGAAGAACGTGGAGAAGGAAACTGTATCCGATGTTTGTAAGTGAATTTCGTGTAATCTTAATAAAGGAGAAGGACAGGACAGAGTTAGGGTAAGCTATTGAGGAGGAAACTTGTAGGGCAATGTCAACAATGGTAACGGTTAAATTCCCCAAACACCTAAATTACCCAACACCTTGGCAAAAGTGTTGGGTAATCGATTAAAATGAGTCCTGGGTCGTGTTGTTTCTCCAGGTCATCGTGATATTCAGGGAAGATCCATGTTAGCGGCTCACTCCATTATTGATGATTTTGTCAGTGCAATGCGAGTGAAGGGGAGGAAGGGTGCATTATTTCCCCTTAACCCCTTAATGATAATAATATAAAGCAAGATATTTTCAGTTTAGCTATTTATCTTTATATTTATTAAAATACATCAGTACGGAAACCGATAAACTAAATATTTAAAAAATATTTACCAAAACTTACAATTTAAAATACAAGTAAGTTTGGGAGCCTTATATTATCATCTAATTTGGTCATCTTGGTCAAGTTTTTTTCTAATGTCTTGCTGTGTTATGTGTATGCTTACTAATTAATGCTTCACATTTAAGTAGGAAATCTGTATAGGAAGCTTTGTGTAGTTGCTGTTATTCTGTTGAACAGCGGTTTAGTGCCGAAGGGGTAGCGTAGGTTGCAGAGATGCGGCCGTAGACTAGAGGAGTGAGTACACTCCTCTAGTGTGAGGGGACCTGGAAGCCAGACCGCTGTGGGATAGGATGTTGGTCCTAGGATGGATGCCGTGTTAGTGAGACTGGGTGGGCATAGTGTCCCACAGACCTCGGCAGGCCTAGAGAGGGCAGCACTGTAATGCCACGATATATGAAACTAACAGACAGCATAGGCTGTCTACATTAGCTCGGCCACCTACCTCGTGTTGTATCGACACGACAATACTGGTGGGTACGAAGGTGTGAAAGATAAATACATACATTAGTTAACCCAGGTTAACTAATGGTTTTCTCACCCAAAATTCAAAAGGACATATACAATATATCTATCTATCTATATATATATATATATATATATATATGTATATATATATATATATATATATATATATATATATATATATATATATATATATATATATATATATATATATATATATATATATATATATATATATATATATATATATATATATATATATATATGCAAAAAGATCACAGTAAACAGGTGATATCAAAATATGCAAGACAACCACTATGAAAAATAGAGGAATTCCAAGGCTTCGACTACTCAATTATCAAGGAACTATAAGGAAACGTGAGAAGAGGCTTATAAAGAGGCAGAATACACCTCACAGTCACATCACACTAACAAAAAAACCCCACAGTAGCGTAACATCTCACACTCTGTGAAGAGGAACATAAAAAGGACCTGAAACTCTTCCCAAGAATAAGATTAGTCCAATTTATCATTAAAATTTGGGAAGAATTTAATGATAAATTGGACTAATCTTAATTCTTGGGAAGAGTTTCAGGTCCTTTCTTATGTTCCTCTTCACAGAGTTGTGAGATGTTACGCTACTGTGAGGTGTTTTCTTTGTTAGTGTGTGTGACTGTGAGGTGTATTCTGCCTCTTTATGCCTTCTTCACGTTTCCTTTTATAGTTCCTTGATAATGTGAGTATTCAAAGCGCTAATTCTATTTCATAGGTTCTCTTGATATATATATATATATATATATATATATATATTATATATATATATATATATATATATATATATATATATATATATATATATATATAAGCATGCCTCAAAACTCTCCCATCCTGGGGAAGAAAAAATTGACATGCTCGTACAGCTGGACTGAGGACAGAGCAAGGCGATGTCAGCATTTAGGTAAAATTATGTTATAAGGTAATATTTAGTCATCACCACTTCTATTAAAGGCCTTCAGTCTATCATGTGAATGATTCCTTTTCTGGTTACTAATTTCGTTTTAGTTTTTTTTCTCAGCCTTGCCTGATTAGGGTCACCCACCAGATGCAAGACGAGATTGCATTGATCTAATAATAGGTCAGAAACAGAAGAATCCGTAATCTTTGGAACTGTGTTGTTCCTTCACCTTGGATCTACCCGTCTACTAGTTTATGAGAACTCTGCTGTGCAGGTTCACGATCTTGTCAAAGGCCTCATCTTGGGAACTCTGTTGTTCCTTCACCTTAGGATCTTCACTCCTGCATCATCACGAGAAACTCTGCTATTACACCATTTCTGGGCAGGTCAACAGCTACACTTAAAACTGTTTTTCTATACCACGAGGACAGAGCTACTGTCTCTGCAACATATTGAGGAACTGGCCTTGACTGTTATACTCTTGTCGTTCCATTTGACTACAACGCCCGGCAGCTAACTCTGTTACCTATGCTGCTAGCTGTGCACCTTCATAAGCATTGTAACCGTCTGGTGTTGGACTTCACAATAATCACGACCACCTGTGACCTCATTACGCTATTTCAGCGTCCCATTATACTCTTTTTATTCCTGTGCGCCTCGCCATAACATCGGCAGATTCAGATCTTTCTGTACATATTAGGCTTGTTCATTTTATTTATTTATTCATTTATTTTTTCATAATTTGCTTCAGTTAGCACTATTTAATGCTTAATTGTTTAATATTTTAAGATATTTGTTTATATTCATATTGCTCTGTGTATTGTAGAGAATATTTTATAAAAAAAAAACGTTCCATATATAATGTCGGTTTCCGGGATTTGTTCTGAAACTGGACGCGTATTAGTCCTGAAGTGTAGCCAGGACAGGTGAGGTATTTGTGGAGCAGTACGAGAACAGCGGCGGCTGGAACAAGTTGTCATGGTATGGTGTAGGTATGTGGTTGGTATTTTTGGCCAAGTCTAGGCCATTGGTTATTTTATTGTTGTTATGCTCTCACAGTTTTCCAATAAGGTCTTAGTGTGTGCAAGGGCCTGTGTTTTGGAAAAAAATATATAAGATTTTGACTGCAGGCTAAGAAGCCGATAGGAAAGGGAAGAGTGTCATAAAGTCTCCCTGTTTATTAGCTCAGAGGCACCCATACCAACGTATGTCCTCAGATCACGGTAAAACACCTAGCTCTTCTGGGTGCATGATTCTTGTAGAATTTGGTGGTCCTGTGGATTAGAGCATCATGCGGTTTTCGCTCACCATGAGGCGGTCCAAAACAACATGGGTTCAAATCCTTGGCTAGTCACAGTGTTGTTATTGATCAATACCACTCGTTTGTGGGAACAATAATATAAAATAATGTTTGTTGAGGCTAGTACACCAAACGGGGAGGAGAATGTAATTAGCTCAGAGGTACCCACACTACCGTATGCCCTCGGACCACGGTAAAACACCTTGCTCTGCTGGGTGGAGAACCTTGGTACATTCAAGAACTGATATTGATGAGATAGCTAAATTAAATTATCTAAGATGTCTTGTGAAGGAAGAACCCTATGAAATGATTAAGTCGTTTCCGGTGGTCAACAAGCTTTGCGTGTCTTCTCAGACAATTACTTTGATGCTGACAAAGCCAGGGTTAGACATCCAGTCAGAATCTCAAGCTTGAAACCACCAAGACTTTGTTTTTCAGATTAACAGATATTTATAGCACAAACCATTGTGATTGGTTTATCAGTGGTAATGTACAGGATAAGCTGTCACCACAAACCATTGAACGATTAAATATTATGTTCAACAAACGCTATTTCACTTGTGAAGAAATTAGCAAAGGGTTACAAGCAATTAGTTTCTTGCATGCAAGCAACGAGACATGATGATAAACTTACAAATCCTATTATGGATATCAAACCTTCAACTCAGTATAAAATGAGTATATCTACTCCCACTAAATCACAAAATGGGAAATCCCATGTGGGCACTTAGAAAACGGTGAATTTGTTGTAACAGAACCTACAAGGGGAAATAACCTACTTGACTTGGTTCTGGCAAGCAAGGAAACCCTTGTTAATAATTTAGAAATTACAGAGGAACTCGGCTCAAGCGACCACAAGTCAATTACCTTTAGCATTGAATGGATGTATGATAGTAGGGATAATTCAGTAACGGTCCCAGATTTTTGCTTAGCAGATTATAATGGACTTAGAGAACACTTATCAACTGTGGACTGGGGAGACGAAGAGAGGTATCAGTATGACAGTTTTCTTAACACTATACAGGCTGTCCAAAGAACATTTATCCCATATAAAGAAATTAGATCGAATAGAAACGACCCAAAATGGATGAATAATAGGCTCAAATATATTTTAGGGCAGAAGAAAGGAATTTATAGGCGTATCAAAAGAGGTGAGGATCATCTTATGAATCAGTATATTGGCATTAAGAGAGATGTTAAAAAGGGGATAAGAAAAGCTAAACGGGACTACGAAATTAAAGTTGCTAGGGATTCGAAAACTAACCCAAAAAGTTTTTTCCAGGTGTATAGAACAAAAGTTAGAGATAAGATAGGTCCTCTTAAAAATAATGATGGGTATCTTACTGACAAAGAGAATGAAATGTGCTCTATCTTTAATAATTATTTTCTCTCGGTTTTCACTCAGGAAGACACTAATAATATCCCAAGAACTAGGTATTTTAGTGGGCCTGAAGAAGATAAATTATGTAGTATCACAGTCACTACCGAAATGGTTATCGAACAGATAGACCGTTTGAAGCAAAATAAATCGCCAGGTCCTCATGAGCTTTTTTCAAGGGTTCTTAAGAAATGCAAAATGGAACTCTGTGAACCCATAACTAACATTTTTAACCTATCTCTTCAAACAGGTGTAGTGTCTGATACGTGGAAGATGGCTAATGTAATTCCTATTTTTAAAGCAGGGGACAAGTCGTTACCATCAAATTACCGTCCAATAAGTCTAACATCAATTGTAGGCAAATTACTAGAGTCGATTATAGCTGATAACATAAGAAGCCATCTCGATAGGCATAATTTGATTAATGATACTCAGCATGGATTCACCAGGGGTCGTTCCTGCCTAACTAATTTATTAACTTTTTTCAGTAAGGCTTTTGAGGCAGTTGATCATGATAAAGAATTCGATATTGTTTATTTGGATTTTAGTAAGGCTTTTGATAGAGTACCACATCAGAGACTGTTAAAGAAAGTGGCTGCTCATGGCATTGGGGGAAAAGTGTTGTCATGGATCGAGTCATGGCTCACCAATAGGAAGCAGAGGGTGTGCATAAATGGGGTTAAATCGGAGTGGGGATTTAGACAAACTCAATTCCTGGTCAGAAAAATGGCAGATGCAGTTCAATGTAGATAAATGCAAAGTTCTAAAGCTCGGGAGTGTCCATAACCCAAGCACTTATAAGTTAAATAGCGTAGAACTTAGCCATACAGATTGCGAGAAGGACTTGGGGGTGATGGTAAGCAGCAACCTTAAACCAAGACAGCAATGCCTAAGCGTACGTAATAAGGCAAATAGATTACTGGGATTTATATCAAGAAGTGTTAGCAACAGATGTCCAGAGGTTATATTACAGCTTTATACATCATTAGTAAGGCCTCACCTAGATTACGCAGTTCAGTTCTGGTCTCCATATTACAGAATGGACATAAATTCGTTAGAAAACATTCAGCGTAGAATGACTAAATTAATACATAGCATTAGAAATCTTCCTTACGAAGAAAGATTGAAGACCCTTAAATTACATTCACTTGTAAGACGTAGAATGAGGGGAGACATGATCGAGGTATACAAGTGGAAAATGGGTATTAACAAAGGGGATATAAATAAGGTCTTGAGGGTATCTCTCCAAGAGAGAACCCGCAATAATGGATTCAAGTTAGATAAGTTTAGATTTAGAAAGGATATAGGAAAGTATTGGTTTGGAAATAGGGTAGTTGATGAGTGGAACAGTCTGCCTAGTAGGGTTATTGAAGCAAGGACCTTGGGTAGTTTTAAATTTAGGTTGGATAAATTCATGAGTGAGAGGGGTTGGATTTGAGTGGGAATTGCACATGAATAAATAAAATTATCAAATCTTATTTCTTGGGTAGCATTGAAAATTAGGTTGAACAAATATTCTTTTAGTTGGATGGAATGTGAAGGATCTGCCTAGTATGGGCCAACAGGCCTGCTGCAGTGTTCCTCCTTTCTTATGTTCTTATGTTCTTATGAATTCAACAGACAGTAAACAGACTGTCACACATAAACGTACTCCAAAATGTGTACTGTGTGAGGGATCACATTGGGCACAGTATTGTAGTCAATACACAACACTGGAGGCACGGAAACAAAGTGCTCAACAGCTGAAACGGTGCACTAAGTGTTTACATAAGAACATAAGAACATAAGAATGGAGGAACACTGCAGAAGGCCTACTGGCCCATACAAGGCAGGTCCATATCAAAACCACCACTACCTAAGAATTTATTCCCGTACTCACGACACCAATCAAACCCAGCCCCTCCCACTCATATATTTGTCCAATCTCTTTTTAAAGCCACCCAAGGTCCTAGCCTCTATCACAGTACTCGGAAGATTGTTCCACGCATCTACAACTCTGTTCGAAAACCAGTACTTGCCTATGTCCTTTCTAAATCTAAATTTATCCAATTTAAATCCGTTATTTCTGGTTCTTACTTGGTTCGATATCCTCAGTATTTTCCTAATATCTCCCTTGTTTATGCCCATCATCCACTTGTACACCTCGATGATATCTCCCCTCATTCTACGTCTCTCCAGAGAGTGGAGATTCAACGCTCTAAGTCTATCTTTAGGTGAACACAAGGGAGGTAAATGCTCACTGAAGAAGTCTGTTAAATGCCAGGGTATGCACCATACAGCTTTATGCCCAAGCACTTGTGCTGAACAACAGACGACTTCCACGGAAACGGGAAGTCAACAAACAACAGCCCTAAACGTGAGAGATAAGTCTAAATCGACTGTTCTCCCAATAGCTCGAATTGAGTTATAAAATAAATTGCACAAAAAAATGTGCTAATACTATTTGAACGAGGCTCACAAAGGTCCTTCATAAGAAGAACAGTGTTATAGAAACTGAATGTAGATGAATGGTTCAGAGAACCGACAAGTTATAAATTAGACACATATGCAACATTTGGGTATCTTTATTGAGAAGTTGCCACACAGTGGCTTCATCAGTCCAATACTGGACTGATGAAGCCACTGTGTGGCGAAACGTTTCCTCATTAAAGATACCCAAATGTTGCATATGTGTCTAATTTATAGAAACTGAATAAGCAACCCCATGCCAAAATATAGTTAGATATAGCTGTTTTTTTTACAAAGCTCTGGTAAACAGACATATGACCTAGAAAGTAGAAGCTGTGGTAGTCAATGATTTGACAAAGTCAGTGCAGATCCGGGGATTGAAGGAAACAGTTACAGCACTGAAAGTTAGCCTGTCCAGACATAGAGACGGACACAGTCCAATTGATTTAATCATTAAAAATGATTATTATCACTGTTTTGTGCAAAATATAGTAAGTAAACATAAGAACATAAGAACATAAGAAAGGAGGAACACTGTAACAGGCCTACTGGCCCATACTTGGCAGGTCCATATCAAAACCAACCCACCAACAAAAATATTTGTGCAACCCATCCCCATCGCCATCCAAGCAAGAAGCCTCGACAACACACCCCAACAACTGTGCAAGTCCCGTTCAAATCCAACCCCTCTCACTCACAAGAACACAGAAATAAGGAACACTGCATCAAGCCAACTGATCTACACTAGTCAAAACCCAAAACCAATCCCACATACAAAAACTCCTATTCAACCCACCTACTCCATCCATGGAATATGCTTTGATAATCAGGGCACTATAAAATAGGGTACTGAAGGAGCTGAAGCACCTGGTCCATCACCAGGGCACTGAATAAGCCGAAGCACCTGGTCCATCACCAGGGTACTGAGGGAGCCGAAGCACCTGGTCCATCACTAGGGTGCTGAGGGAGCCGAAGCACCTGGTCCATCACTAGGGTGCTGAGGGAGCCGAAGCACCTGGTCCATCACCAGGGTACTGAAGGAGCCGAAACACCTGGTCCATTCACTTGCTAAAAACAGCTGGAGGCCATATGATATGTGGTCCAATTCCCTCTCATAGTGGGACAGAAGCTGATATTGATTCAGTGGAAAATGTACTTGTAACAACAATAGCCGCTGACCATGTACCACAACAAAAATTATCATTACTGGAAGAAATGAATGAACCAGTTGATAAGTTGTGGGATTTAGATGCGATAGGTATTGATGTAAATAAACCAAGCCCACAGGAGTCTGAGACTTATAACCAATATTTGGACACTGTCAAATATGAAGATGGACAGTATTGGGTTAGGTTACCATGGAAATTAAATCCACCACATCTACCTACCAATTATCGCATGGCTTTCGGACAAATGAAAGCACAAATACATGAGCTAAGGAAGAATCCAGAGCTGCTGACGGTATATTATAATATCATACAAGATCAGTTGGACAATAATTTCATTGAGGAAGTAGTCGAAGACAAGTTGAAGACAGATGCTCATTATCTCCGCACCACGGAGTCAGAAAGGATTCTGAAACCATTCCATTACGTGTTGTATACAATTGCAGCGCACGTGCAAATATAGATGCAGTAAGTCTTAATGACTATGATGACCGGACCCTTCCTAACTGAGATGCTTGGAGACGTGCTTATGAAATTTCGCACAAATCCATATGCATAAACGGCTGATATTTCCGAAGCTTTCTTAAGAGTAGGACTACAAGAAAAAGATAGAGATTATACTCGATTCTTGTGGCCTGAAAATCCACATGATCCTCAAAGTCCTGTGAAAACTTATGGTTCCAAGTCAGTATTATTTGGTGCAACATCCTCTCCATTCTTACTAGAAGCTACTCTTAATACACATTTGAAAAAATCTGAAAGTCCCTTCAAAGGAACCTTAAATAAATGTTTTTGTACGGACAATCTTCAAGATATGTACTGTGAATAAAGAGGAGGATTCGAAATCCTAATACAGAGATAGAAACAAATATGCCTCTAAGGATGTGAAATACTTATTCAACTCAATTAAGAGAACTTATCAAAGAAGATTTCCATGAAGCTGAAATTCCTGATTGCAACAACATGCTTGGACTTATTTGGAACACACAGGAAGACACTTCTTGTCTCAAAAGAATAAACAATAAACCATGTAGTAAACTCACTAAACGTAGTTTACTGTCAGAGGTATCACAATGTTTTGATCCTCTAGGACTCGTCTCACCAATTACCATAAAGGGTAAAATGCTTGTGCAAGATGCATGGAAGCTCAAAATAGGTTGGGATGAGAACTTGCCTCAAGAAATGAGTCAAGAATGGGATGAAATATCCAAGGAGTTTAAACAACTTCATCAAATGAAATTTCCCAGACAAATAGGTCAAGAGGGAAACAAGTACACATTACATGTGTTCTGTGATGCGTCAACCAGAGGTTATGGCGCTGTAGCTTACATGAGTAACGCTGAAGGAAGTAGTACTCTAATTACTTCAAAGGGCAGGAATGCACCCTTGAAGGTCAGAACAGTGCCACAATTGGAACTGACAGCACTCTATGTAGGTACAAAATTAGCTGTCTATCTCAACAAAGTACTGGATCATCTCACAATTGAAAAAAAAAAAAAAAACGTGATCTGGAGTGTTAATGAAGCAGTTTTCCAGTGGTTACGAAATAACAAGAGTAAGTTGTTCTGTACAGAATAGAGTAGCAGAAATAAGAGAGATGCAGAGAGACTATCTCTTTCTCCACGTCTCTACCCAAGAGAACCCAACTGACATGTTGTCACGTGGTGTCCCTCTCAAGAAATTTGTGGATCATAAATTATGCCTCCATGGACCTAACTGGCTCTCTAATGAAAATAACTGGCCTCAGCAGAAAGCTTACATTATGCCAGAAGAAACAGTCTGCTTGAACACAGAAATAATCTGCGTAAATACAGGAGACACTCCAGAAATAGTCATTGAAGGGTCTAAATACTCATCTTTGGGTAAACTCTTGTCTTCAAATTCATTAGAGGGATAAAACCTAATTATGAATTTCCTGAACCCATTAAATAATGGGTAAAACAAATATAGAAAGATGTATTATCTACAGAGTATAAATTTCTGGAAACTCAGGATAAATCCCCCCCCAAAAAAAAATTAATATGATTAATTCTTTAGGACTTTATCTCGACTCAGAAAATATTATATGATGTCGAGGAAGAATTCATAATTCTTCACTACCTAAAGAAGCAATACATCCAATATTGATCCTTGAGAATTATTGGCTAACAAGACTGATTGTTAAAAATGCCCACAGTAACGTGTTACATGGTGGTGTAGCTGACACTCTGTCACATAAGACAATCCTACTGGATATCTCAAGGTTGACAAAATGTGACAAAAAATAAGAGACTGTATTACTTGTCACTTTGATATGCGAGTATGTCAGTATCCAGGTCCACCTCCATATCCCTCTGAAAGAGTATGTCATGTCACTCCATTTGAGGTGACAGGTGTAGATTACACTGGAGCAATAATTATGACAGTTGACAAAGTAACCATCAACGTGTACATCTGTTTGTTCACCTGTGCTACGACTAGAGCAGTACACCTTGAAGTAGCCACTGATATGTCTGCTGAAACCTTTATCAAACTATTCACAAGGTTTGCAGCCAGAAGGGCATAAAAAAACATATTATGGGTGGGGTTAGAACCCACAATCAGAGTCATAAAACTCCAGACCGACGTGCTAGACACTGGGCCAGCTGGCTACAACAAGAGTTTTATGGCTCTCTGATCGCGGGTTCTAACCCCGCCCGTGGTATGGTTTGTTTGTAATCGTGTCATTACGATTTCGTGAGTCAGAAGGGCATATCCCAGACTGATAATTTCAGACAATGCAACGAACTTTGTTGCTGGTGCTGCTTAAATAAGCAAGATCATCCAGATGTACAACAGATGCTGAATCAACACAGTTGTCATTGGAGATACATTCCTCCTAAAGCTCCATGACAAGGCGGATTTTATGAAAGAATGATAGGTATCGTAAAACGTTGTTTAAGGATGTTTCTTCATCGTCAGCAAATCGACTTAAAAGAATTTCGCACAGTCGTAACTGAAATAGAAAATAGAGTCAACAGCAGATCTCTAACTTATGTTACCGATGACCTGAACAATTTAGAAGTGTTAAGTCCATCTCATTTACTCAATGATAGAAGGCTCAAACCTGTTCCTCCCATGGATGATGAAGAAATCATAGAGGATCCTACTTATTTCGAACCTGAGGAACTCAGACATAAATTCGAACACCTTAATAAAGTGATGAACGTTGGAAGAAAATTTAGTGAGAAGACTATCTCACCACACTGAGAGAACACTTCTATGGAGCAAGTGTTCCTGAAAATCATACGTCCTTAAGACCTGGTGATATAGTGATTATTGACAATGATGGTCCAAGGTCTCAATGGCCTCTTGGAAAAATAGTGACCATATATCCTGATGCAAATAGAACCATCAGGCCAGTTGATATTTTGAGCAAAGGTGTAGTGAATAAGAGGACGGTAGATATATTAGTGCCGTTGGAAGTACACTGTGTTTAAAACAAACGTAGTGATTCTCCAGAAACCCCAGAGAATAAAGGTGTTCAGAAACTACAATCAGCAGTGGTGGCGAGTGAGAAAAACAAATTAATGTTAAGAGATAAATACGTTCGCCTGAGTCATGTTCAGTCATCAACGAGTGTGCACAAGGATGCAGGTGCAGGTAAGGGAGATGAGCAGGAGTCATGATAAACAGTCAAGTCCTGCAGTTGGACAAATGTTGAAACTTTGATCAAGATCCCAGAAGTTGCAGTGGATTCTTCAACACCTTTGACAGGGTGACTGCATCTGACTCTCTGGCTCTACGATGCATAAGAACTCCTCCTCTCCTTCACCTTTCTACTTTGTATTGGATGAAGCCACTGTGTGGGAAAAGTTTCCTCAATAAAATACCCAAGTGTTGCATATGTGTCTAATTTACAACTTGTGGTTCTCTGAACCATTCATCTAGAATAATGTTCACCTTGGGGGCGAACTCTCGCGCGCCTCCCAGTGTGGAGAAAATTTCTGCAGAAACGGGGATATCAGTCCTCTTCAGCCCCTTTCAGCCCCTCTGAGGGACTTTAGTGACTCAACCCTCCCAGAAGGGCAAATGGCGTCTTGCTTTCTGATCAACAGTTTAATTGATTCCATATAAAGCTAAGAGCGTCACAAAGTCACGCCACCTCGAGTTGCACCAAGTGTTCATTGCAATATTAGTGATAATGAAATGAAAAAAAAGGAATCTTTTTACCTTGGCAGGAAAATTACAGGAAACCCCTGCAATGTGGGACAAATGCACTCTCGTCAATAGACACAGCAGGAAATCTCTCATTTGTAATGAAACTGTGACGATGTGAAGCAAGAAGGGAAATATGCTGAAGTCGGCGATTTAAAGACCGTGTCCCAGGAGGAAGCCCACTGCAGGGGTATATTGACTTCAGGAGACGACCGGGAAACTTGTGTTTCATGTGAGCATTGCCCAAACAAAGGAACAGTGAGTTTGACTCTTGCATAATCTTAAACGTTTGCGGTAGAACTATGACACAGTGAATTGTGATCTTCCTAATATGAAATTACCACACAAAACTAATCTTGATCCTGGTGTAGTGTAACAGTGTGTGTTTCGAACCATCTTCAAAAGAGACAGTGCCATTGGGAGACACTACCACTTCAATCAAGACATCGGATACTGGGGTGACATTTTCCCTACCACAAGCAAGGAAAACTTGCGGGTCAGATTCAAATACCCACCTGGTTAGGTCGGATGCGCAACAGATAGTTAGGTTGTATTATGGCTAGATTTACCAATACACCCCGTTATTCGAGGGCCATTAAGCCCAAACAAGTAAGTTTCCATCTATTCAGCATTACCAGTGAAATGCTGTAATATACGCTCATTTGGGACAATTATATACTTATGCTTACTTGAATTCCCACAGCCCAGGGATGGAGTATTGAAGGGTCCTCGAAAAAAACGACCCGGGGCGGCTGCGGGACGTTGAGCCATCATAAGAGAAGTCGGTTTTCAAAACCATTTGTCACATGTGTCAGACACTGCAACATCTTGGGATCATGATACAAACGAATTCTTCAACACTTGTCCAACCTTTGGAAGAAGACCTACTTCGACGAATGGATGGTACCACTATGACCCCGCCTCCTCCTGCTTCGCCTCACCTGACTGCAATATATAAGTCACTTCTACGGCCCTGTGCTGTACTTTCTACAAGATTGATGGACTGTACACATCGACTCCAGGCTAAAGGACTGATTACCTCAAACTCCTTCTCTCCTTGCAACTTTCTGCTTTGTATTGGACTGATGAAGCCACTGTGTGGCGAAACGTTTCTTCAATAAAGATTCCCATACGTTGCTTAAATGTCTTAATCTTCATAAGATAAGTACCTTTGTACAGTCCTTTAAATTGCTTATCTTAGCATGCTCCAGAGCAATGCCAAATTTGGTGGTCCTTTGGGTTAGAGTATCATGTGGTTTTCGCTCACCATGAGGCGGGCCAAAACAACATGGGTTCAAATTCTTGGCTAGTTGCAGTGTTGTTATTGATCAATACCACTCGTTTGTGGGTACAATAATATAAAATACTGTTTGTTGAGGCTAGTACACCAAATGGAAAGGAGAATGCAATTAGTTCAGAGGAACCCACACCACTGTATATCCTCGGATCATGGTAAAACACCTAGTTCTCCTGGGTGCGTGATTCTTTTAGGATTTGATGGTCCTTTGGGTTAGATCATTATTTGTTTTTCGCTCACTATGAGAGGGGCCAAAGCAACATGAATTCGAATCCTTGGCTAGTCACAGTGTTGTTGTTGATCAACACCACTCGTTCGTGGGTAGAATAATATAAAATAATGCCTGTTAAGGCTACTACACCAAACGAGGAGGAGAATGTAATTAGCTCAAAGGCACCCACACCACAGTATGTCTGTGAATCATGGTAAAACACCTAGCTCTGCTGGGTGCGTGATTCTTGTAGGGGTTAGAGCATCATGTGGTTTTCGCTCACCATGAGGTGGGCCAAAAGAACATAGATTTGAATCCTTGGCTAGTCGCAGTGTTGTTATTGATCAATAGCAATCGTTCGTGGGTACAATAACACTGGTCTGCACGATTTTTTTATTGACTCTATTGTATCTTTTTCGGTATATATATAAAATTGTGATTCATTGTGTTTTTTATTCATCTCTATCACATCAGGTTGTCAAGTTATACGGAAATGTTATTCTTTTATTTTCGTATAACATAAGTAAATGAGAAAGTGTAATATTACCAATTCAAATGCTTACCTTAAGGTTTACTCTAGATGAGCTAAGATTACTTGCAAGTGCAGGTAATATAGATATTACTGCTAAAACAGAGACCAAGTTCAACTTCAAAGATATAGAAATGCCTTCCGAATGCAACATACAGGGTTGTAAACTATTCCACACTGATAGGGTCAACAGGAAGGGTGGTGGAGTGGCGATGTATATCAGCGATAATTTAAATTGTTGTGTTAGACAAGATATAAGATTAGAAACATTGGACACAGAATCTGTTTGGCTACAGTTTCTCGAAGGTCGTGAAAAATTAATTTTGGTTGTGATTTATAGGCCCCCAAACCTTGATAGGGAGTGCAGTAACCTGCTATGGGAAGAATTTCATAAGGCGTCTAGACATGAAAATGTTGTGGTAATGGGATATTTTATATTTAGACAAATTGATTGGAACAATGCAATAGGAAATCTTTAGTCTAGTGACTTTCTTGATATGGTTCAGGATTGCTTTTTAAAACAATTTGTGACAGAACCAACTAGAGGAAACAACCTGTTTGACTTGGTTCTTGCAAACAAAGTATCATTAGTTAATAATCTTGAAGTTAATGATGAGCTTGGGGAAAGCGATCACAAATCACTTAGTTTCAATATATCATAGAAATATCCAGATAACTGCAATCAATTCATTGTCCCAGACTTCCGCTTGGCAGAATTCATGGGACTGAGAAATTACCTGGGTGGACTAAATTGGGATGGCCTGACTATGGGTCAGGTAGGTGGTGTTGGTTGCCAATATGACGTGTTTCAGAGCGTAGGGCAAGCTGACCAGACAACTTTTATTCCGAGTAGGGAAATTAGATCTAACAAAAATCTTCCAAATGGATAAACAATAGATTAAAACATTTCATGTGTCAAAAGAGAGGCATATATAGGCATATCAAAAGAGGGGATGGGCAGTTAAGAAATCAAGAAAAAGGAATAAGAAAAGCAAAAAGGGATTATGAGGCTAAAGTCGCATGAGATTCGAAGACTAACCCAAAAGGTTTTTCAGGTATACAGAAGTAAGATTAGGGACAAGATAGGCCCACTTAAGAGTAACTCAGGTCAGATCACTAACAGTGATAAGGAAATGTGTGAACTTTACAACACTTACTTCCTCTCAGCTTTTACTCAGGAAGATACTAGCGAAATTCCAGAAATAATAAATTATGTAGAACAGGACGATAATAAACTATGTACGATTGGGGTAACTTGTGACATGGTCCTTAGACAAATAGAGAAATTAAAACCTAACAAATCCCATGGAACTGATGAACTGTTTGCAAGGGTTTTAAAGGAATGCAAAGAGGAACTTAGCAAACCTTTGGCTAATCTTTTCAATATATCACTACAAACTGGCATAGTGTCAGACAAGTAGAAAATGACAAATGTAATACCTATTTACAAGGCAGGTGACAGGTCCTTAGCTTCGAACTATAGACCAATAAAATAAGCCTTACCTCCAGAGTGGGAACATTTATGAAGTCAATAATTGCTGAGGCAATTCGTAGCATCTTAAAAGGCATAAATTGAATAATGAATCTCAGCAAAGTTTTACAAAGGGGCGTTCCTGTCTTACAAATTTACTAACTTTTTTCACTAAGGTATTTAAGGAGGTAGATCATGGTATTCAATATGATATTGTGTATATGGACTTCACTAAGGCTTTCGATAGAGTTCCACATCAGATCCTATTGAGGAAACTTAAGGCACTAGTAATAGGAGGAAATTTGTTTACCTGGGTAGATGCATGGTTGACAAATAGGCAGCGGAGAGCTTGCATAAATGATAAGAAATCAGAATGGAGGCACATCACAAGCTGTTGTCCCCTTGTTGTTCACAATTTACATAAACGACATAGATGAGGGAATAAATAGCGACATTAGAAATTTGCTGTTGACACCAAAATAGGACGTCCAATTCATTCTAATAAGGACATTAGAGCACTCCAGGAAGATTCGAATAGACTGATGCAGTGGTAGGAGAAGTGGCAGATGCATTTTAATATAGATCAATGCAAAGTTCTAAATGTTGAATATGAAAATAACCATATCACATATAAACTAAATAATGTAGATCTTAATATTACTGATTGCAAAAATGATTTAGGATTTCTGGTTAGCAGTAATCTGAAACCAAGTCAACAGTGCATAAATGTTAGCAGTAAACTTACAGAATCTTTGGCTTCATATCAAGAAGTATAAATAATAGAAGTCCTCAGGTTGTTCTTCAACTCTATATATCTTTAGTTAAGCGTCTTTTAGATTATGCTGCACAGTTCTGGTCACCGTATTACAGAATGGATATAAATGCACTGGAAAACGTACCAATTTGGATGACAAAGTTGATCCCATGTATAAGAAACCTTCCCTATGAGGATAGACTGAGGGCCCTGAATCTGCACTCTCTAGAAAGGCGTATAATTATGGGGAATATGATTGAGGTGAATAAATGGAAAACAGGAATTAATAAAAGGGATGTAAATAGCGTGCTAAAAATATCTACCCTAGATATGACTCGCAGCAATGGCTTTAAGTTGGAAATTTTCAGATTCAGGAAGAATATAGGAAACCACTAGTTTGATAATAGAGTTGTGGATGAGTCGAACAAACTCCTGAGTGTAAATGAATGGTTCAGAGAACCGACGAGTTGGTAAATTAGACACATATGCAACACTTGGGTATCTTTATTGAGGAAACGTTTCGCCACACAGTGGCTTCATCAGTCCATACAAAGGAGAATCGTGAAGAACATGAGGAGTATGAGGTGGTCAGTCCCTCAATCTTGAGACGATGTTGTCAGTCCATCAATCTTGAATATAATACAGCATATGTACGTAGAGGAAGCTTATATACTGTAGACAGGAGAGGTGCAGCAGTTGTAGGAGGTGTCACATTTGTCCAATGTGGAAGTAGGTCGTGCCCAAGGAATAGGCAAGCGAAGAAATCCCTGTATTAAGATACCAAGATGTTGCAGTGTCAGAGAGGATGTAAATGAATGGTTCAGAGAACCGACGAGTTGGTAAATTAGACAGATATGCAACACTTGGGTATCTTTATTGAGGAAACGTTTCGCCACACATATGTTGTATTATATTCAAGATTGATGGACTGACAGCATCGCCTCAAGATTGAGGGACTGACCACCTCATACTCCTCCTGTTCTTCACGATTCTCCTTTGTATGGACTGATGAAGCCACTGTGTGGCGAAACGTTTCCTCAATAAAGATACCCAAGTGTTGCATATGTGTCTAATTTACAAACTCCTGAGTATCGTCATAAAAGCTAAAACGTTGTGTAGTTTTAAAAATATTATAGGTAAATACATGAGTGGGAGTGGGTGGATGTGAGTTGGACCTGACTAGCTTGTGCTACTAGGTCAGATTCCGTGTCCCTTCCTTAAATGAATGTGACCTGACCTGACTAGGTTAAGCCATTGGCTTAAGGAGCCATTGGAAACATTCATTTATTTTGTTTTTGGTTAAATTTCAATGAACGTTGATACTGTGATTTAACCAGCATTTTCCATCTTCATCAAAGTTTGTGAATTGACTTTATGTTGCAAAATTGCAAGATATTGCAAAAATTATGTAGAGGTGGGAGGGTATAAAACCCTCTCTTCACAAGAAAATTGGTAAGGCATACAATATTCTAGTCGACATCAGATGAAAGATAAAGAGTTAGATAATCTTTATCCCAGAGGCTTTTGAGAGAAATGTCAATAGATTGTATTAATTTTTTTTTTTGAAATTTGTGTTTTTTTTTAAGGAATTCTTTGGAGGAAAAAAATCAATAAAAACAAAACAGTAGGACATATCTAAAATCAATACTGGAATTGTAATTGAACCATCATTCCTCAATAACATCCGAAAAAATCATCTTCTCAAATAAGGGAAAATAATGTCAATAACTTATTCCTGTTTTATTCACAGTTTGGTTATATTAAAACTCTATGGAACTGGTGCACCAAATTTGACCGTGTTGACAGCCCTCTGGCTACTGAGGCACCATTTCTCGCTCTGCTCACTCTAGTCCTCACACAAGTTACCATGTAGACTATTTTGAATAAAACAATCATCAAAATCGTTATTTTTGGAGTAAAAAAAAAAAAACACTAATTATAAACAGGCCCTCTTGATTACAGGAAAACAAAAAAATAAATTACATCTTTGGAAAAACATACTTAAAAAAATATGATACAGAGAAGCTGATTACATCAACATGTAGCCAGAATTATGCACTATTTTTTGGTAAGAACATATTATTTTCCATAATTTTTCAGGTTCAATTTTTTTACCCCTCATATTAAAGGCCTACACGTGATGGGAGAATTATATATATGCAAAACAACCACTATGAAAAAATAGAAGAATTCCAAGCACTTTCGTGACTACTCACATTATCAAGGAACATTGATAGTTCCTTGATAATGTGAGTAGTCACGAAAGCGCTAGGAATTCTTCTATTTTTTCATAGTGTTTTTTTTTATATCACCTGTTTACTGTGATCTTTTTGCATATATATATATATATATATACACACGTTTCCTTAAAGAACTGGGTTCTAGACTCATCGACACCACCAGGGACCCAAGGGCAGCCACGTTCATGTTCCAGCGTCTCAGCGTGGCCATCCAGAGGGGAAACGCATGCTGCATACTTGGCTCGCGTCCGGCTTCGGAGGAACTGGAGGAGATTCATAATCTTTGACATATTGTACCATTGTATTCATGTTTGTGTTTCCTATAAATGTATTCTGTCTATTAATAAAGCATTTATATGCATGTATGTGTGTATATAGGATGGGGTGGTAGGAGAAGTGGAATATTCAAATGGCTTCAGAAAGAAATCCAAATATTCTTCCTTGAAGCCTTTTATCCACTTCTCCGAGGCTATGGGTCCCACAATTTGCACTAGAGGTGGACCCCATCCTATATATATATATATATATATATATATATATATATATATATATATATATATATATCGTGCCGATTAGGTAAAACTTGCGATTTTGGCTTAGATAGCAACGCTCTTCTTGCCATATAAGACAAGCGAAAATTTGTTTATGCAATAATTTCGCAAACATCATTCTGACCATAACGAAAAAATATATTTCATTGTGTTTGTTTATTGTTAAATTAATGTTAACGTATCTAAAATATATTTAGTTTGGTTGGGCTAAATTAAATTGCGCTTGTTGTAATAAGGTTAGGTAGGTTTTCAAAGTTTCTCTTGGTACAAAATTATAAATTCTTACATTACCATAAATGAAAAAAATATATCTTTAAACGTATAAGAGAAAATTTTAGAAACTACTTAATTTTAGATGAGTTCTTGCTAATTGACCAGTTTTACCTAATCGGCACGACATATATATATATATATATATATATATATATATATATATATATATATATATATATATATATATATATATATATATATATATATATATATATATATATATATATATATATATATATATAAAGGAGGTACCACCTCAGAAATTTACTGGGACCCTTATCCTAAGAGAAGACAATAAACGTACCTAAGGGAAAATTCGAGGTTCTCCCAGAGCTGTTTGAATATTTTCTTCTCCTACAACCCCTATATATATATATATATATATATATATATATATATATATATATATATATATATATATATATATATATATTTATATATGTACTTTATTAATAGACAGAATACATTGACAGAAAACACAAAAATAAACATGAATACATTGGTACAATATATCAAAGATTATGAATCTCCTCCAGCTCCTCTGAAGCCAGATGCGAGCCCAGTATGCAGCATGCATTTCCCACTCTGCATGGCCACGCTGAGGCCCTGGAACATGAAAGTGGCTGCCTTTGGATCCCTGGTGGTGTCGATGAGTCTGGAACCCGGTTTTTAAGGAAATGTGTGGCATTTATTCCCCATGATCTCAAGGTCTCTGATCCCTCTGGTACAAATTGATACTGTTGGCTTAAGTCCCTGTACTTGCCGATCTTGTACTCCTCTCTGTGGTCAGCAGCTCCTCCCTGTCGCCCGACACTGTGATGTATGTAGGTGTCAGCCAGTGTCGACACACAGGTATAGTCCCATGCTAAGAGCTTGCTATTTATTTTTCCTAGGATAGATGGTGATCCGGTCAGTGCGGTTTGCTGGGTTGTGGGTATTGTTGGCTGTTAGTGATCAGGGTTCTCTCTCGGCTGGGCATCCACCTGTAGCAAGGGTTCTCTTTATGATGTCGTTGACCTCATTGTGTCTTGCATGCCAACCCTTGGTTTTAGAACAGTTAAGACCATGTAGACCATATTGGTCGGCTTGCGCATCGCCGCAAATACACGTATATTCCGTGTGAATAGTGGCAGCAAGGCGCAGAGCCACTGCAATACGGAGGGTCTTAGGGTCGAAGCATGTTCCCATTGCCGAAATAGGAGGAAGTCCCCAGAGTGATGTGCACTCACAGCTAGGAGACGGGCAGTCTCCCTGTCTGATGTTACAGCCCTAACCATGATGGCAATCATCTTTTCAGTGATAGGCCATCCCAACTTGACTGTTTGTAGGCCAGTTCTGCAGTAGGTTTTGGATCTGGAGCAGAAATATATATATATATATATATATGTCGTGCCGATTAGGTAAAACTTGCGATTTTGGCTTAAATAGCAACGCTCACCTTGCCATACAAGACAAGTGAAAATTTGTGTATGCAATAATTTCGCCAAAATCATTCTGAACATAACGAAAAAATATATTTCATTGTGTTTGTTTATAATTAAATTAATGTTAACGTATCTAAAATATATTTAGTTGGGTTAGACTAAATTAAATTGCGCTTGTTGTAATAAGGTTAGGTAGGTTTTCAAAGTTTCTCTTGGTACAAAATTATAAATTTTACATTAATATAAATGAAAAAAATATATCTTTAAACGTATAATTGAAAATTTTAGAAAGGACTTAATTTTAGATGAGTTCTTGCTAATTGACCAGTTTTACCTAATCGGCACGACATATATATATATATATATATATATATATATATATATATATATATATATATATATATATATATATATATATATATATATATATATATATATATATATATATATATATATATATATTCGTGCCGATTAGGTAAAACTTTCGATTTGGCTTAAATAGCAACGCTCTTCTTGCCATATAAGACAAGCGAAAATTGTGTATGCAATAATTTCGCAAAATCATTCGGAACCACACAAAAAATATATTTCATTGTGTTTGTTTATTATTAAATTAATGTTAACGTATCTAAAATATATTTAGTTGGGTTAGGCTAAATTAAATTGCGCTTGTTATAATAAGGTTAGGTAGGTTTTCAAAGTTTCTCATGGTACAAAATTAAAAAATTACATTAACATAAATGAAAAAATAGATCTTTAAACGTATAAGAGAAATTTTTAGAAAAGACTTAATTTTAAATGAGTTCTTGCTAATTGACCAGTTTTACCTAATAGGCACGACATATATATATATATATATATATATATATATATATATATATATATATATATATATATATATATATATATATATATATATATATATATACGTGCCGATTAGGTAAAACTGGTCAATTAGCAAGAACTCATCTAAAATTAAGTCCTTTCCAAAATTTTCTCTTATACGTTTAAAGACATATTTTTTCATTTATGTTAATGTAAGAATTTATAATTTTGTACCAAGAGAAACTTTGAAAACCTACCTAACCTTATTACAACAAGCGCAGTTTAATTTAGCCTAACCCAACTAAATATATTTTAGATACGTTAACAATAATTTAATAATAAACAAACACAATTAAATATATTTTTTTCGTTATGTTCAGAATGATTTTGGCGAAATTATTGCATACAGAAATTTTGACTTGTCTTATATGGAGAGGTGAGCGTTGCTATTTAAGCCAAAATAGCAAGTTTTACCTAATCGGCACGACATATATATATATATATATATATATATATATATATATATATATATATATATATATATATATATATATATATATATATATATATATATATATATATATATATATATATATATATATAACATAAATGAAAAAAATATATCTTTAAACGTATAAGACAAAATTTTAGAAAGGACTTAATTTTAGATGAGTTCTTGCTAATTGACCAGTTTACCTAATCGGCACGACATATATATATATATATATATATATATATATATATATATATATATATATATATATATATATATATATATATATATATATATTGTCGTGCCGATTAGGTAAAAACTTGCGATTTTGGCTTAAATAGCAACGCTCTTCGTGCCATATAAGCAAGTGTTTTGTGCTGTTAATTTCTAAGATGCCTCTAAGCAGTAGAATTTCTAGTGCTGGCAGAGGCCTGGTATGAGATCCTGGATCAAACTCCACTGCTAATTTTGAGAATAATGTTGAACAGATATTAAAAATAAAATTAGCTCTAATTATTTAAGAAAAAGATCTGAGAAGGATTGAACCTACTAAAATTCAGTAAGAGAAAGAGTTTGAAATCTTTAGGGCTTAAGATTGAGAGAAAGAGAGTTTGCTGCTTCACAAAATGGAATAGGTAACAGGGTAGACATATTTAATTTCGAACAAGCTGATAACTTTTTCACACTGAAAAAATAGGAAAATCGCAGAAGTGGTCAGACAGTAACTGGGCCACACTAGCAAGAACCCAGTTAATTGATTTTACTAGAGAATATTTTGAGCAGTGTATCTGCTGACTTTAAGGCATATCTTGAGGAGAAATATTTTAATGATTTTAACCATGTTCTAGAGTTGGGTGAAAGGTTATTAGCCAACCAAAAAATTAGAAATATTTAACACCAAGATCATTTTAACAATTTTTCTTCGCCAACTTGGAGGACTAAGAAATTTCACAGATTCAAGCCAATTTT
The DNA here is from genome assembly GCA_009830355.1 of Cherax destructor. Classification (NCBI taxonomy): domain Eukaryota; kingdom Metazoa; phylum Arthropoda; class Malacostraca; order Decapoda; family Parastacidae; genus Cherax; species Cherax destructor. The sequence goes on along the minus strand of WNWK01008395.1, from coordinate 34,843 downwards.
TTTCCAGTCTCATAATCCCAAGAGTTTTCAGCCTACTAAGCACCAGAATCTGGGTTTCCAGGGATATGAGTCTACGTCTCAGTTACCTGCTCATGTAAGTGGTAAGTCAGTTTTAGGTTCAAGAAAACAGAGAAAACAGGGAACAGGTAGGATAAACCCAGTTCCCCACGGACAGAGGACCCAGCCTACTGCAAATGAGCTTGGGACATTTAAATCTATTTTTTTTTACTTACTGTAAAAAAAAGGCCACGGGCAGCAGATTTGCAGAAAGATGTTTAGTGACCAGGCTGCTGCACAGGCTTCTCAGTGACCAGGCTGCTGCACAGGCTTCTCAATGACCAGGCTGCTGCACAGGCTTCTCAATGACCAGGCTGCTGCACAGGCTTCTCAGTGACCAGGCTGCTGCACAGGCTTCTCAATGACCAGGCTGCTGCACAGGCTTCTCAGTGACCAGGCTGCTGCACAGGCTTCTCAGTGACCAGGCTGCTGCACAGGCTTCTCAATGACCAGGCTGCTGCACAGGCTTCTCAGTGACCAGGCTGCTGCACAGGCTTCTCAGTGACCAGGCTGCTGCACAGGCTTCTCAGTGATCAGGCTGCTGCACAGGCTTCTCAGTGACCAGGCTGCTGCACAGGCTTCTCAGTGACCAGGCTGCTGCACAGGCTTCTCAGTGATCAGGCTGCTGCACAGGCTTCTCAAGTACACCAGTTACACACACGGTAGCCAGTATTGAAGTTTTACCTCAGAGTAGACCAGGTAGGCCAGTAGTTTTAGACAAACGGATGAAGGTCTTTTCAAGTAAGTCCACAGTGGCCTTACATCAAAATGAAGGTGGGGCAGAAGGTGTTATGTCTTGAAGGGACGGATGAAGCACATTCTCCCTTTTGCGCAAGGATGTATTACCATTGTCAGAAGATACCCTGGAAAAGGTATTTTTTAAAAGTGATATCAGGATCCACTGTTAGGACTCCTGTTCATAAGTTGTGGGTGGAGTCTGTTTACCAGTCAGGGTACCTGCCTGTAGGTATTACAGAAGATTTACCTTTTCTAGGTGTTGACCTACTACTAGGCAACAATGTCTCCTCAAAAGTGAGGAATATTTTGCTTGGAGGGACCATGATTTACAAGGTTTTAAGGTAAAAGCTAAAGCTACTGTGACTAAAAAACTTTCATTGTGTACTATGACTAGACAGGTTAACTAGGGATGAACTTCTGTGCGTCGCCTTGATCTTCTGAGTGTGGTGACAGTTTGGCCCTGGGGAGTGTTCATTGAGTCTAACCTACTGGACACTCTAGGCTGTGTTGAACCGGCCCAGGTCAAACCCGGTTTCGGGAAGAAGGTGGCTCTTGGGAGGGGACACTCTGACTCAGAAGCAGCTGGTTGAAGTCCAGGGATGTGGTGGCAACTGAAGGTTATTCAGTTGCCAGATGTTACAGAGGAAGTGGTTCCCAAATTTAACAAATATTTATTTTACAGATTATGTGACCAAGCAGTCATGTCAGAACCATTTGATGATAAGGTTCTGATTTGTTAACAGATTCCCAATGGAGGATATGTCACTATTGAGAAGATAGAGCTGGATAATAAATGTTTACCAATCACTTATCTTTTTACCAGGTTACCAGAGTTTCTACCCCTATTTAATAATTTTGTGTGTGGTTTTGAGATTTCTGGTGAAATATTTTTGTCAGTTAGGCTTTGCACAAGCCAACCAGAAGTCAAATTTTATAAAACGTCATGTAGTTTTGAGAGACGTAAGAAACAATCTAATAATGCTTATCACTCTAAGAGAAAAGTAGAGTGGTTTCACAAGTCTCTCAGGACGATGCATGTTTATTGTACCAGTACCGGAAGTACTGAGGTGAGGATATTCCTCACTTTTAAATTGCCGTGCAGGGAAGCACTCTGGAATCATTAAGTCATGGCCTAGATAATAATGGTGATGCGTCTCCTACGGAGTTTTTTTTTTTTTTAGTTTCATACACTGTATGGCTAAGATGAGGTGGACGGCGCCAGTAAACCAGCCTGCCAGACTGACCAGGTGAAGGGTACCTGCTGATGGATGAGGTCTCTGATGAAAATAAAACCCACACACCTAATCAGAAAAACGCGTATGGTTACCATTACCAGCAATCTAAAATGACTAATATTATGAAAGGTAAAACTTGGTGCCTTGGGGCAGCCACCATGGAACTTTGCAAATAAGTTTTGTGTCGATATAAAAGGGGGCATGAATCCCCATGGGGTAAATGTTGCTGAGCAAATTCAGCAGGTTTTGGGTAGAATAAACTTAATTGTAAAATAGTGTATAAAGTTATGGCAAGAGATATATATGGTGGAAGAGGTGAAGTTTTTTTTTTATTTTCATTGTGCTCAGCGAGAGTCAGTGGACATTGCCTGTCAAGGGTCTCACACTAGATGACACTCTCTGCATGTTCACTGACTGTCTCACACTAGATGACACTCTCTGCATGTTCACTGACTGTCTCACACTAGATGACACTCTCTGCATGTTCACTGACTGTCTCACACTAGATGACACTCTCTGCATGTTCACTGACTGTCTCACACTAGATGACACTCTCTGCATGTTCACTGACTGTCTCACACTAGATGACACTCTCTGCATGTTCACTGACTGTCTCACACTAGATGACACTCTCTGCATGTTCACTGACTGTCTCACACTAGATGACACTCTCTGCATGTTCACTGACTGTCTCACACTAGATGACACTCTCTGCATGTTCACTGACTGTCTCACACTAGATGACACTCTCTGCATGTTCACTGACTGTCTCACACTAGATGACACTCTCTGCATGTTCACTGACTGTCTCACACTAGATGACACTCTCTGCATGTTCACTGACTGTCTCACACTAGATGACACTCTCTGCATGTTCACTGACTGTCTCACACTAGATGACACTCTCTGCATGTTCACTGACTGTATCACACTAGATGACACTCTCTGCATGTTCACTGACTGTCTCACACTAGATGGCACTCTATGCATGTTCATTGACTGTCTCACACTAGATGACACTCTCTGCATGTTCACTGACTGTCTCACACTAGATGACACTCTCTGCATGTTCACTGACTGTCTCACACTTGATGACACTCTCTGCATGTTCACTGACTGTCTCACACTAGATGACACTCTCTGCATGTTCACTGACTGTCTCGCACTAGATGACACTCTCTGCATGTTCACTGACTGTCTCACACTAGATGACACTATCTGCATGTTCACTGACTGTCTCACACTAGATGACACTCTCTGCATGTTCACTGACTGTCTCACACTAGATGACACTCTCTGCATGTTCACTGACTGTATCACACTAGATGACACTCTCTGCATGTTCACTGACTGTCTCACACTAGATGGCACTCTCTGCATGTTCACTGACTGTATCACACTAGATGACACTCTCTGCATGTTCACTGACTGTCTCACACTAGATGACACTCTCTGCATGTTCACTGACTGTCTCACACTTGATGACACTCTCTGCATGTTCACTGACTGTCTCACACTAGATGACACTCTCTGCATGTTCACTGACTGTATCACACTAGATGACACTCTCTGCATGTTCACTGACTGTCTCACACTAGATGGCACTCTCTGCATGTTCATTGACTGTCTCACACTAGATGACACTCTCTGCATGTTCACTGACTGTCTCACACTAGATGACACTCTCTGCATGTTCAATGACTGGCTCACACTTGATGACACTCTCTGCAGGTTCACTGACTGTCGCACACTAGATGACACTCTCTGCATGTTCACTGACTGTCTCACACTATATGACACTCTCTGCATGTTCACTGACTGTCTCACACTAGATGACACTCTCTGCATGTTCACTGACTGTCTCACACTAGATGACACTCTCTGCATGTTCACTGACTGTCTCACACTAGATGACACTCTCTGCATGTTCACTGACTGTCTCACACTTGATGACACTCTCTGCATGTTCACTGACTGTATCACACTTGATGACACTCTCTGCATGTTCACTGACTGTCTCACACTTGATGACACTCTCTGCATGTTCACTGACTGTCTCACACTAGATGACACTCTCTGCATGTTCACTGACTGTCTCACACTAGATGACACTCTCTGCATGTTCACTGACTGTCTCACACTAGATGACACTCTCTGCATGTTCACTGACTGTATCACACTAGATGACACTCTCTGCATGTTCACTGACTGTCTCACACTAGATGGCAATCTATGCATGTTCATTGACTGTCTCACACTAGATGACACTCTCTGCATGTTCACTGACTGTCTCACACTAGATGACACTCTCTGCATGTTCACTGACTGTCTCACACTTGATGACACTCTCTGCATGTTCACTGACTGTCTCACACTAGATGACACTCTCTGCATGTTCACTGACTGTCTCCACTAGATGACACTCTCTGCATGTTCACTGACTGTCTCACACTAGATGACACTATCTGCATGTTCACTGACTGTCTCACACTAGATGACACTCTCTGCATGTTCACTGACTGTCTCACACTAGATGACACTCTCTGCATGTTCACTGACTGTATCACACTAGATGACACTCTCTGCATGTTCACTGACTGTCTCACACTAGATGGCACTCTCTGCATGTTCACTGACTGTATCACACTAGATGACACTCTCTGCATGTTCACTGACTGTCTCACACTAGATGACACTCTCTGCATGTTCACTGACTGTCTCACACTTGATGACACTCTCTGCATGTTCACTGACTGTCTCACACTAGATGACACTCTCTGCATGTTCACTGACTGTATCACACTAGATGACACTCTCTGCATGTTCACTGACTGTCTCACACTAGATGGCACTCTCTGCATGTTCATTGACTGTCTCACACTAGATGACACTCTCTGCATGTTCACTGACTGTCTCACACTAGATGACACTCTCTGCATGTTCACTGACTGTCTCACACTTGATGACACTCTCTGCAGGTTCACTGACTGTCGCACACTAGATGACACTCTCTGCATGTTCACTGACTGTCTCACACTATATGACACTCTCTGCATGTTCACTGACTGTCTCACACTAGATGACACTCTCTGCATGTTCACTGACTGTCTCACACTAGATGGCACTCTCTGCATGTTCACTGACTGTCTCACACTAGATGACACTCTCTGCATGTTCACTGACTGTCTCACACTTGATGACACTCTCTGCATGTTCACTGACTGTCTCACACTTGATGACACTCTCTGCATGTTCACTGACTGTCTCACACTTGATGACACTCTCTGCATGTTCACTGACTGTCTCACACTAGATGACACTCTCTGCATGTTCACTGACTGTCTCACACTAGATGACACTGTCTGCATGTTCACTGACTGTCTCACACTAGATGACACTCTCTGCATGTTCACTGACTGTCTCACACTAGATGACACTCTCTGCATGTTCACTGACTGTCTCACACTAGATGACACTCTCTGCATGTTCACTGACTGTCTCACACTAGATGACACTCTCTGCATGTTCACTGACTGTCTCACACTAGATGACACTCTCTGCATTTTCACTGACTGTCTCACACTTGATGACACTCTCTGCATGTTCTCTGACTGTCTCACACTTGATGACACTCTCTGCATGTTCACTGACTGTCTCACACTTGATGACACTCTCTGCATGTTCACTGACTGTCTCACACTTGATGACACTCTCTGCATGTTCACTGACTGTCTCACACTAGATGACACTCTCTGCATGTTCACTGACTGTCTCACACTAGATGACACTCTCTGCATGTTCACTGACTGTCTCACACTAGATGACACTCTCTGCATTTTCACTGACTGTCTCACACTTGATGACACTCTCTGCATGTTCTCTGACTGTCTCACACTTGATGACACTCTCTGCATGTTCTCTGACTGTCTCACACTTGATGACACTCTCTGCATGTTCACTGACTGTCTCACACTTGATGACACTCTCTGCATGTTCAATGACTGTCTCACACTTGATGACACTCTCTGCATGTTCACTGACTGTCTCACACTTGATGACACTCTCTGCATGTTCAATGACTGTCTCACACTTGATGACACTCTCTGCATGTTCACTGACTGCCGCAAAGTAAATCAGATAACTAAGTCTGAAGGGTTTCCTCTTATGAATAATTGAATTGAAGGGTTATTTGATTTCCATGACTCAGTGTGATAATTATATTTCTATGTTTGAAATTGTACTCTACAAGTACTTAAAATTTTTGCACAACTTTAATTAAATGTAATGTGAAACTGCTTTACACAGCTTGTTGCAAAGTGATAATACTGTTAGTGCTCCTTAAATGACTAGTTTCAATGTTGCACTGCCATTTTCTCTGCAAGTAGACGCCATATCTGCTGGTGTTAGTTCTGCGTTGTTGAAAAAACAGCAGGAAAATTACTGCCAGTAAACTTAAAAGTCACCAGAAAATTTATGCACCAACAGAAAAAAAGGCTTTTGCTGTGTGTTGATTGTGCAGATTTTTTCAGTATAGTGATCACAGTCCTACATTTCCTTCACATACCGAGGAACCACACTCAAATGCTCACTTTGGTGATTCGTTATGTGAAGGGGACAGCGAATGTGGTTACTCATGTAATTTCTCTTGTGTAATATACATAATGTAGTGTCGACATTTATCTGGGTTCGAATCCTCGGCAAGTCGCAGTGTTGTTATTGATATATATGTCGTGCCGAATAGGTAAAACTGGACAATTAGCAAGAACTAATTAAAAATTAAGTCCTTTCAAAAATTTTATCTTATTCGTTTAAAGATATTATTTTTTCATTAATGTTAATGAAAAAAATTATAATTTTGTACCAAAAGAAACTTTGAAAACCTACCTAACCTTATTATAACAAGTACAATTGAATTTAGCCTAACCCAACTAAATATATTTTAGATACGTTAACATTAATTTAAAAATACACAAACACAATGAAATATATTTTTTTCGTTAGGTTCAGAATGATTTTTGCGAAATTATTGCATACACAAATTTTCACTTAACTTATATGGCAAGAAGAGCGTTGCTATTTAAGCCAAAATCGCAAGTTTTACCTAATCGGCACGACATATATATATATATATATATATATATATATATATATATATATATATATATATATATATATATATATATATATATATATATATATATATATATATAATATATATTATCGTGCCGATTAGGTAAAACTTGCGATTTTGGCTAAATAGCAACGCTCTTCTTGCCATAAAGTCAAGTGAAAATTTGTGATGCAATAATTTCGCAAAAATCATCTGAACCTAACGAAAAATATATTTCATTGTGTTTGTTTATTATTAAATTAAAAAATATATATATATATATATATATATATATATATATATATATATATATATATATATATATATATATATATATATATATATATATATATATATATATATATATATATATATATATATATATATATATATATATATATATATATATATATATATATATATATATATATATATATATATGTTAATTTAATAATAAACAAACACAATGAAATATATATTTTTAGGTTCAGAATGAGTTTTGCGAAATTATTGCATACACAAATTTTCGCTTGTCTTATATGGCAAGAGGAGCGTTGCTATTTAAGCCTAAATCGCAAGTTTTACCTAATCGGCACGACAAAAAATATATATATATATATATATATATATATATATATATATATATATATATATATATATATATATATATATATATATATATATATATGTATGTGATTAAATAAAATTATTATATCTTATAATAAATATACACTTGCATATAAAAAGATGATATAATTTGTGATATCAAATTTCTGCCAAAAATCATTCTGAACATAACGAAAAAATATATTTCATTGTGTTTGTTTATTATTAAATTAATATTAACGTATCTAAAATATATTTAGTTGGTTAGCTAAATTAAATTGCGTTTGTTGTAATAAGGTTAGGTAGGTTTTCAAAGTTTCTCTTGGTACAAAATTATAAATTCTTACATTAACATAAATGAAAAAATATATCTTTAAACGTATAGAGAAAATTTAGAAAGGACTTAATTTTAAATGAGTTCTTGCTAATTGACCAGTTTTACCTAATCGGCAGACATATATATATATATATCGGACGACATATATATATATTAAAAATATATCTTTAAACGTATAAGAAAATTTTAGAAAGGACTTAATTTTATAGAGTTCTTGCTTATTGACCAGTTTTACCTAATCGACGAAATATATATATATATATATATATATATATATATATATATATATATATATATATATATATATATATATATATATATATATATATATATATATATATTATATATAGGTAGTTTTTGTATCCTTCCTTATAATAAATTTAATATTGTCTCCACACTTAATGTGAAGGTACAAGTTGGCCCTAGAGTTGTTTTTCTAGTTTAAATAATTTAAATGTCCTTAAACTATGCAGGTCGTTTACCCTTTAGGAGCCATAACTTTTATTTACTTTACGGAGTCAAAATTGTATCAATTCAATAAAAAGTTGTTTATCCTTTTTTGTTATTATTTATTTTTCTATGTTTTCTTTTCATGAAGATTGGGCTCCTTCAAAAACTCTTTTTGAGGGTTTGAAAGGCCTTTTGAAAGGCCTTTTGAAAGGCCTTTGCACCTTCACACCTATATTCTGAAATAGGTATATAACTGTCTAGGTTTTTGCACCTTTGTTTTTTGAGAATCTTTGTGAATGTGTAGTACTGTGTTTATTTAGTTTGGTATGTCTTATCGCCTTTAGCTATGGTGTATTTTTCAAAGTAGACTGTAGTAGTGCCCGTCTTAACTACCTTGTTCATAAACTGTAGTAGTGCCCGTCTTAACTACCTTGTTCATAAACTGTAGTAGTGCCCGTCTTAACTACCTTGTTCATAAACTGTAGTAGTGCCCGTCTTAACTACCTTGTTCATAAACTGTAGTAGTGCCGTCTTAACTACCTTGTTCATAAACTGTAGTAGTGCCCGTCTTAACTACCTTGTTCATAAACTGTAGTAGTGCCCGTCTTAACTACCTTGTTTATAAACTGTTATAGTGCCCGGCTTAACTACCTTGTTTATAAACTGTTATAGTGCCCGTCTTAACTACCTTGTTTATAAATTGTTATAGTGCCCGGCTTAACTACCTTGTTTATAAATTGCAGTAGTGCCCGTCTTAACTACCTTGTTTATAAACTGTTATAGTGCCCGGCTTAACTACCTTGTTTATAAACTGTAGTAGTGCCCGTCTTAACTACCTTGTTTATAAACTGTTATAGTGCCCGTCTTAACTACCTTGTTTATAAACTGTTATAGTGCCCGGCTTAACTACCTTGTTTATAAACTGTTATAGTGCCCGGCTTAACTACCTTGTTTATAAACTGTTATAGTGCCCGTCTTAACTACCTTGTTTATAAATTGTTATAGTGCCCGGCTTAACTACCTTGTTTATAAATTGCAGTAGTGCCCGTCTTAACTACCTTGTTTATAAACTGTAGTAGTGCCCATCTTAACTACCTTGTTTATAAACTGTTATAGTGCCCGGCTTAACTACCTTGTTTATAAACTGTTATAGTGCCCGGCTTAACTACCTTGTTTATAAACTGTTATAGTGCCCGGCTTAACTACCTTATTTATAAACTGTAGTAGTGCCCGTCTTAACTACCTTGTTTATAAATTGCAGTAGTGCCCGTCTTAACTACCTTGTTTATAAACTGTAGTAGTGCCCGTCTTAACTACCTTGTTTATAAATTGTAGTAGTGCCCGTCTTAACTACCTTGTTTATAAACTGTTATAGTGCCCGTCTTAACTACCTTGTTTATAAACTGTTATAGTGCCCGTCTTAACTACCTTGTTTATAAACTGTTATAGTGCCCGGCTTAACTACCTTGTTTATAAACTGTAGTAGTGCTCGTCTTAACTACCTTGTTTATAAACTGTAGTAGTGCCCGTCTTAACTACCTTGTTTATAAACTGTTATAGTGCCCGTCTTAACTACCTTGTTTATAAATTGTAGTAGTGCCCGTCTTAACTACCTTGTTTATAAATTGTAGTAGTGCCCGTCTTAACTACCTTGTTTATAAACTGTTATAGTGCCCGTCTTAACTACCTTGTTTATAAACTGTAGTAGTGCCCGTCTTAACTACCTTGTTTATAAATTGTAGTAGTGCCCGTCTTAACTACCTTGTTTATAAACTGTTATAGTGCCCGTCTTAACTAACTTGTTTATAAACTGTTATAGTGCCCGTCTTAACTACCTTGTTTATAAACTGTTATAGTGCCCGTCTTAACTACCTTGTTTATAAACTGTAGTAGTGCCCGTCTTAACTACCTTGTTTATAAACTGTTATAGTGTCCGTCTTAACTACCTTGTTCATAAACTGTTATAGTGCCCGTCTTAACTACCTTGTTTATAAACTGTTATAGTGCCCGTCTTAACTAACTTGTTCATAAACTGTTATAGTGCCCATCTTAACTACCTTGTTCATAAACTGTTATAGTGCCCGTCTTAACTACCTTGTTCATAAACTGTTATAGTGCCCGTCTTAACTACCTTGTTTATAAACTGTTATAGTGCCCGTCTTAACTAACTTGTTCATAAACTGTTATAGTGCCCGTCTTAACTAACTTGTTCATAAACTGTTATAGTGCCCGTCTTAACTAACTTGTTCATAAACTGTTATAGTGCCCGTCTTAACTAACTTGTTTATAAACTGTTATAGTGCCCGTCTTAACTAACTTGTTCATAAACTGTTATAGTGCCCGTCTTAACTAAACAATTTGTGGTTAAATTTTATAGTGAAATTCAATTTTTAGACTCGTGTTATATTAGCCAGGCAACATACACTTTTTATTCTTACTTGTTATATTTTATATATTCCCTGTGCAATTATGTCTATACAATTTTTTTTTCGTCAGCATAATTTTTTTTCACAAGTCCAATTTTTTTTCGTCGGTATAAATTTTTCATTTGATGTCTTATCTCCTTTGACACATTTTTATCTCTGTAAATGGACCCTATTTTTTTTTTATCTTTCTTCCTCGAACTTCTACGCCAAATATATGAATAAACATAGGCTAGGTATTATAATTATAATGGGGTTGCATGATTTTACTAAAGTGTGGTGGAGGTGTACGCCCATAACAGAATTAATATTTGAAGTGTTCTTTAAGATCCATGGTAAATTAACTAAAAATGAAAAAAAAACCCGGTGAAGAAGTCTTTCTTGGCCGTTTTAAGCTGGTCCTCTCCTAACTGAGTTAATTTTTACAAAAAGAGGGATTAAATCAATTTCTTGATGTTAGACGGTATCGATTTCTATTAAAAATTTAACTATTTTAACTTAAATGTCTAGTTATTCGGTCGGTCGGTCGGCTCATTAGCAAATTATTATATAAAAAAAATATATATAGATAGACACCAACAGCGTGACACCAAAGATATAAATAAATACACATCGGTAATTATTATGTAGTGTTGATGGATTATATTACAAACTGAAAAATATAGTCAAAGTTATTCTTAAAGTCAATAAAATTGTGAAAAATAAAATCAGACGTCTTCTTCGAAACCTAACATATTTTTTTTTCGAAAACTGTTGTTTATCATTCATTTTAGTTCATTTCTTATTTGTAATTCAATTTAATTTCGATGTTGAGGGCCCCCTCAAACTTAAATTGCCCCGGGCCCCCCAAGGTCTAAATCCGGCCCTGTATGAGCATTTGTTATCTCAGGTTGAGTCGAACATGGGGAGATTTCTGTCTTGTTTTATGCAAATGAGACCCCAGCAGCTCCTTACGACACTGTAAAGCTCCCAAGGTACCTTCAACAACGTGTCAGGTCCAAAAAGCGCCTTGCCCTTGTGTGGAAAATCAGGCAATAGTTAACCTATTTCCCGAAACCGTTACTCCTCGTAAATCCTGTAAGGCTGATATGAGGTGACAAGAGAAGTCTATAACCTGATATAGATCTACAGGTCTGCCAAAGTTACGAATCCATACTATCCTCAATCTTTAATAGACTCCTACTCAATCTCTCTTATAAGTACTTACGTTAGACTTAGATGTAGAGTAATTTAGCTTAGTATTAACTATTACCTTTATCTCAGCCCAGACAAATGACGACAGTTGGCACGACACCTGTGCCAGCTACCAGTGTGGGGCGGCCTACCCACTCTTCAATTAAGAAAGAATCTGTGGACGGTGGACCAGGCACCTCGCCTAGTAATGCCGTTTATTTTTTTACGTAAGCCTATCTCTAGAGAGCGTGACTTTTGTTACACTCCTCAGCTTGCACACTGAAGAACACTAACATTCACTAATTACATTACAAACGTGGATGACATTATCCTTCACTAACATCTATAGTCCTATACGTTCACGTGGAGACAAGACTACTTATCTTGTTCACGAGGCGGGTTAGACAGTGACTCAATTACGTATCTCGCGGAATTCTTAAAGTATAACTCATCCTACGGTTCATAAGTTCGTGTTACCAATACTATTGACTGCGCATTTATATGTAAGTTAATAAGTACTAGCTTTCATGAAAGGCTCATACACTGACTTCCAGACTCCCAGAAAGGCGGCTCCACCCGGGAACACACACTACCCCGTGTTGAAACACAGGTAAATAATCCAGTATATCCAATGATGGGACGGCATGTTCTTGGATTGGATTCAGCTTATGAACTGAATTGATAATTAACTTATTCGTCATACACACATACACCATTCTGTTCTACACAACAATTACAATACTAATAATAGCAACAACAACGACAGCAACAAGAAGAACAATAATAAAATTAATCATTTTTACAAGGTACTGTACATCATACAGTTGATATATCTAGAATTAGTTGATATTATTGACACACTTTAAAGGAATCTATTGGTTATGCAGAACATTTCGGGCAACTTTAACCTTAAATCTGCCCTGTTTGAAATGTTAAAAAGTTCAGGTACATCATATGAAAAGGGATTTTCAATCCTTTCGAGTTCTATTCTCAATTTGTTTATTGCAATAACCACTAAGTTTAAAACTATTGGATGATTAATTAAGTAGATTTACAATGTATGATTAATTAAGTAGATTTACAATGTATGATTAATTAAGTAGATTTACAATGTATGATTAATTAAGTAGATTTACAAGAATGCTAAAGTTTGCAATCTCTCACATTAAGACTCACGAAATCGTAATGACACGATTGCAAACAAACCATTCCACGGGCGGGGTTAGAACCAGCGATCAGAGAGTCACAAAACTCCACACCGTCGCGCTAGCCACTTGGCCAGCTGGCCCAGTGGCTCGTGCGTCGGTCTGGAGTTTTACGACTCTCTGGTCGTGGGTTCTAACCCCGCCCGTGGTATGGTTTCTTTCACATTAATTCCAACACTTTGGTTTATGAATATGTAATATTTGGATTTTTTTAAACAACAACTTCGTTTATGATTTTGAAATATTTGGATTTTTTTAATCAAATACTATCTTCATGAAGATAGATCCAGATATTAAGGCCTTTTATGCGCATTGACTGTTTTCCGAGGTTCAGTCTAACAAGAGATTTCTGTTTTGCAATCCAGAAAATTTTCAGAGTGGGGTTTATATTTGAATTAATAGCTCTGTATATATAGTATGAACAGTAGTGTTATGTATGTTAAGTAAGTTTAAACTAATAATGAGTGGGACATGTGTTGTCAACCTCTAGGTTGAGTAATCGTTCGTACAGCCTCTTTTGAGTTATTATTGGCTTTTGGTGAATTGCTGTAGGAGAACCCAGGACACAAATAAGGTAGGTGAGAAAATGATAGATTAGAGAGGATTACAGAATAAGTAATGCTGCTTGAGGTACATAGTAATTTATTTTAGATACGTACTGTTTTGGAGACCTTCGTGGTTATGTGCTGGATAGGGATGTTCAATCTCTAACATGTCTAGGTATAGGCCTAAAAATTTTCCCTCAGTTTGTCTTGAAATGTAAAAATCATTAACCATTTAGTTAGACATTTGTAGAAGGTCTTGTTAATATTAAGACTAAGTTCATTGGTAGTCATCAAAGTAGATATGTTTGAGCTTTAACTGTTATTGAGAGAAATCGGATTTGAATGGGTCATGACAAAAGTTGTGTCTTCTGAAAACAGAACAGAAATAATTGAGATGGTATTGGGAAGGTCATTGATGTATCTGAGAAAAAACAGAAAACACTGCCCAAAGGCGTCGCTGTCTTTATAGGTCGAATTATCGTGGTGTGCTCTTTTAAGGTAGGATTTTAAGTCTGCAAAGTACCATAATGTTCTAGATTAACATGCATCGAAAAGCCTTCCAAAGTTCTATGAAGAGGCCCATTGGTTATTCATTGTTTTCAAGAGCTGTATAAATTAAGTCAAGCATTTTTACTATTGCATTTCGAACGTTTTACTTGTCTGAAAATATACTCACTTATGACTTAGTTTCTCGAAGATATTTGATAGCAATGGCAAGTTGTATAGTTATAGTTATTCACATACGTCGGATATCCTTCTTGATGAATTGAAGTAATCGTTGCTATCTAAAGCATTGCTATCACCCTCCATTAGAACAGTGTTCCAATGGAGGGTGATAGCACATGAGATGCTTTATTGTACAATATTTGTGGTAAATTACCTAGGTTTCCTGCACTGTTTTACAGTGAGTTTACTATAAAATGACATCGATAGGATTACTAGATACAAAGAGTTTCGGAGAACTCCAGCAGGGTATTCACCCGCTTGGGCATTGGAACTTGGGATTATCCAGGCAAAGCTTGATCTTATAATAGAGAAGAAATACTTTGATACTGACTGTTCTAGAAGGCTGGATGAGAGATTCATTGGTTTATTTAGGATACAGTTCCTAGTGTGAGGTGTTCCTACTATGAAGTCCTTTGCTTTTCCCTACGTTCAGTCATCTCAACCCTCAAATCCCTAATGGTTTTTGATGAGCAGTGCAGCTTCCTTTCTGGTTCCTCTATCGTTCCTCGGGATCTGATATCAGGTTGGAAAGATGGAGTCTGTTATTATCCTGGTGACCTTCGTTTCTGTGAGTGCTATGATGTCTAGGAATGCCTCCATGATTCGTTCGTGGTACTCCTCACACTTATTTGTTATTTCATGTGCAACGGTGAACTATACCTCCTTCTTATTTTTCAATACTGTATTCTGGGGGGTTTGTGCAGACTGGGGGAGTGGGAAACTAAGAAGAATACTATGAGAGGCTGATCTGAAGGTGTGCTTGTCGTGAGGGGATGGGAGGCCTGTGAGGATTGTTGTTAGTTTTGCATTATTGTGTATGGTTGTGGTGGGTTAGTAGGGGTTGAGGGAGTTCTATTGGTAGTTCTGTGGATGTTTGTGTTTGCTGGTCCTTCCGAGTCTGGGCTCCCCTGCCTGTCTCAAACCTTATCTTTCTTTCTTGTCTCTTGCATCTTTGTATCCTCTCTCAGTTTCTCTTGTTCTTTTTTTACTCTGTTGTGGTTGCGGTATACCCACTGGTATTTTGATGAGTTCTTTAGCCATGGTTTCTGATGCAAGATCCTGTTTCTTACTGTTTATTTCTTTAAAATCAGTTTGACTTGACGATTTTCTCACCATGAATATTCCCGTACTCTGAAAATTCGTCAGCTCGGTCATGTCCTCCTCTACTGCTTGTTTGATGATATTTTCAGTCTCGTTTTTCGTCCCTTGTCGTCTGTCTTCCTGTATCTTCCATTCGGCCTAATGAAGCCCATGAATAAATATTGGCCTTTCCCTCTCCTCTTTTCATTTAATCTTTCTCTATTTCTCTGGGTTCAATTTAATCATATCCATTACTGATTCCCTTAACAATTCTCCTGAATTCCCTAGTGGCCTGATGGTGTCTCTGCAGGGGACGTATCTCATACCCTTCCCTCCTCTCAGTCCTGTAAGTCCCCACGCTGCTCCTGTTCTCAACAGCATGCCCCTTTCAATCCTTGGCATTTCCTGCGTCTCCCAGTGGCCTGAAAGGGCCTCTGCAAATGACTTATCTCCTTCCCATCCATCGGTCCCCTCACTGGTCACTGATGTCCCTGCTCGTGATGCCATGCTCCTTCTCTTCTTCCGTTCTATATCTCGTTTCAGAATTGGTGAGTGTGTGTAGTCATCTAATTTTTGTTGTAGGGATCGAGTCAAAGCTCCTGGCCCCGTCTCTTCACTGGTAGCTACTAGTCACTCTTCCTGCTCCATGAGTTTTATCATACCTGTTCTCAAAGCTGTGTATGGATCCTGATTACACTACATCACTTCCCAGAATGTTCCACTTCCCGACAACTCTGTGACTGAAGAAATACTTCCTAACATTATTGTGATTCATCTGAGTCTTCAACATCCAACTGTGACCCCTTGTTGCTGTGTCCCATCTCTGGAACATCCTGTCTCTGTCCACCTTGTCGATTCCTCTCATTATTTTATATGTCGTTATCATATCCCCCCTATCTCTCCTGTCTTCTAGTGTCGTCAGGCCGAATTCCCTTAACCTCTCTTCGTAGGACATACCCCTTAGCTCTGGGACTAGTCTTGTTGAAAACCTTTGCACTTTCTCTAGTTTCCTTAAATTCCTGGCTAGGTGTGGGTTCCAAACTGGTGCTGTATACTCCAATATGGGCCTAACGTACACAGTGTACAGGGTCCTGAAAGATTCCTTATTAAGATGTCGGAATGCTGTAGTAGTTATTTGGTTGATGTGTGCCTCAGGACAAGTGCCCAGTGTTATACTCACCCCAAGATCCTTTTCCTTGAGTGAGGTTCGTACTCTGGCCACCCAGACTGTACTCCGTCTGCAGCCTTCTTTGCCCTTCCCCAATCTTCCTGACTTTGTACTTGGTAGGGTTGAACTTCAGGAGCCAGTTGCTGGACCAAGCCTGCAGCCTGTCCAGATCCCTTTGTAGTTCTGCCTGGACCTCGTCCAGTTGAATTCTTCTCATCAACTTCACATCATCTGCCAACATGAACACTTCGGAGACTAAGACTGACCCCTGTGGCACCCTGCTCGTTACAGGCGCTCACTCGGACACCTCGCCACGTACGATGACTCAATGTTGTCTTCCTGACAGGTATTCCCTGATCCATTGTAGTGCCTTCCCTGTTATACCTGCCTGGTCCTCCAGGTTTTGCACTAATCTCTTTAGTGGAACTGTGTCAAACGCCTTCTTACAGTCCAAGAAAATGCAATATATCCACCCCTCTCTCTCTCTTGTCTTAAAGCTGTCACCCTGTCATAGAACTCCAGGAGGTTTGTGACACAGGCTTTCCCGTCCCTGAAACCATGTTGGCTGTCCTTGATAAGCTAATTCCTTCCTATGTGCTCCACCACTCTTCTCCTGATAATCTTCTCCAAGACCTTGCATACTATACATGTCAGTGACACTGGTCTGTAGTTTAATGCCTCATGTCTGTCTCCTTTTTTTTCAAATTGGGACTACATTTGCTGTATTCCATACCTCAGGTAGTCGCCCTGTTTCAATAGATGTGTTGAAGATTGTTGTTATTGGTTCACATAGCGCCTCTACTCCCTCTCTCAGGACCCATAGAGAGATGTTATCCGGCCCTATAACCTTCGAGGTATCTAGTTCGCTTAGCAGCCTCTTCATTTCTTCCTCATTTGAATGTATTGTGTCCAACACTTGGTGGTGTAACCAGCCTCTCCGTCTTTCTGGAGTCTCTTCTTTCTCCTCTGTGAACACTTCTTTGAATCTCATGTTGAGCTCCTCACATACTTTGTGGTCGTTTCTTGTGACCTCCCCTCCTTCCTTCCTTAGCCTGATTACCTGGTCCTTGACTGTTGTTTTCCTCCTGATGTGACTGCACAACAGCTTCGGGTCAGATTTGGCTTTCGCTGCTTTGTCATTTTCGTATTGTTGTTGGGCCTCCCTTCTTACCTGTGCATATTCGTTTCTGGCTCTACGACTACTCTCATTATTCTCCTGGGTCCTTTGCCTTTTATACTTCTTCCATTCTCTACAACACTTATTTTGGCCTCACTACACCTTTGGGTAAACCAAGAGGTCATTTTGGCTTTCTCATTATTTCTGTTACCCTTGGGAACAAACCTCTCTTCAGCTTTCTTCCTTATTGTTGTTACATATTCCATCATCTCGTTTACTGACTTCCCTGCCAGTTCTCTGTCCTACTGAACCCCATGCAGAAAATTCTTCATCCCTGTGTAGTCCCCTCTCTTGCAGTTTGACTTCATTCATCCGGCCCTTCCTGTTTCCCTCTCCACTTGTAACTCTACTGTGTATTCGAAGATCAGAACCACGTGATCACTGGCCCCGAGGTTTCTTTCATATGTGATTTCCTTAATACTAGGTCCAGTCTCGCTGGCTCATCCTCTCCTCTCTCTCTGGTAGTGTCCCTTACGTGTTGGTACATGAGGTTTTCCAGTACCACCTCCATCATCTTAGCCCTCCATGTTTCTGGGCCCTCATGTGGCTCGAGGTTCTCCAAGTCAATTGCCTTGTGGTTAAAGTTACCCATAATCAACAGCTTTGCCCTGCTCGCATGAACACTACTGGCCACTTCAGCCAGTGTGTCAACCATCGCTCTATTACTCTCATCATATTCTTGCCTTGGCCTCCTGCTGTTCTGTGGTGGGTTATACATCACTGCAATAACCACCTTCTCCTCTGCCTCGTCTCTCCCGCTCACCAAAATCCCATTGGTTTTTGATGAGCAGTGCCACTCCTCCACCCCCTCTGTTCCCTCTGTCTTTTCTCAGGATCTGATATCCCATTGGAAAGATGGCATCTGTTATCATTCCTGTGAGCTTTTTTTCTGTGAGAGCTATGATGTCCGATGATGCCTCTTTGAATCTTTCGTGCCACTCCTCCCACTTATTCATTATTCTATCAGTGTTGGTGTACCATACCTTCAGCTTCCTCTCCAACACTGTGTTCTGGGAGGTCTGTGAGGGTGGGGGACCAGGCAGTGTGCTGTGGGATTCTACAGCATAGTGTGGGGTGAGGGCTGTATATGTGGATTGTGGTTTGTGTTAGGATAGCATGTTTGGTTGTGGGGTTCTGATTTTGGTTTTGTGCCTACTTGTGGCTGTTGCTATGCCCTTTTCTGGTTGTCCTCTGCTGGTTCTGTCCTTGTCTCTCTTCCTAGCCCCTTTCCCTTTTGTGTCGTCTCCCTCAGCTGCTATCGTTCTGTTTTTGTTCTGTCTCGGTCTAGGAACACCCTCTTGTATGTTGACAATTCCTTCAGCAGTGGTTTCTCATGCAGGATCCTGTTTCGCACTGTTTCTGTCCTGAAAACCAACTTGACTAGAGAATGTCTCCCCTTCAAGTACCTACCTCAGTCATTTCCTCTTCACCTATTTCTTTGATGATGTTTTCAATCTCCTGTTTTTTTCTCTACTGTCTTTCATTGTGTGTTCTCCTCATGCTCTCCTGAAGCCCTTGAATAAAAACTGACTTCTCCCATTGCTTTTCCCATTGTGTCTCTGTTTCCCATTTGTACATGGCCATTTTCTCTCTTTATTTTTTGCTGCAGCTCTTGGTGGCATGGTCCTGCCTCTGCATGTGACCTATCCCCCTCTCCAGCTTCTCCCCCCTCCTTTACTACTATCCCTGCTCCGAACTACTCTCCCCCTTCCTTCATTGGCCCTGTTTGGTGGGCTGATAGGGCTCCTCATTCAGAAGGGGTGTACCAGCTTCAGATGCTGTCTCCTCTGGGCAATGCCCATGTAACTCGCTTTAGCCTATTTACCTCATATTCTAGGGCCCTTATTCTGGCTTGTGCAGCTTCAACTTGTGATTTCTTCTTCTCCTCCTCCATCCTCTTTTCCAATTTCGCAGAAAGCTCTACCTCCATCCTTTTCTCAATTTTCGTAGAAAATTCACCTAGTTTGCTCTCTCACTCTTGTTCAATCCTTTTACATTGCTTTTCCATTCATTCTTCTTTACCAGAACCATTATCCTCTGATCCCCTGAGCCTTCGACTTCCCTTCTGAGCCACCATTTTTTATGGGTTTGGTGATGTAGTTGTATGTATGTATGTGTTTGATGTGTGTGGGGGGGGGGTTGTAAAGGGGAGAGAGATGGGGAGAGGGAGAATGTGTGTGTGGGGGGTTTTAAGGGGAAGAGGGAGAGTGTTTGTGAGTATGCACATGTGTGGGGGTTGGGGTTGTATGGGGGAGAGAGATGGGGGTGAAGAAAAGTGGTAAGAGGGCTAGAGGGAAAAGGGGTGGAAGAGAGGGAGGGAGGGAGAAAGGAAAAGAGAGGGGAGTTGGAGAGGAGGGATAGGAAGAGAAAAGGGAGAGGGGTGAGAGAGATAGAGAGAGAGATAGAAAGAGAGATGGAGAGAGAGGGAGAGAGATGGAGAGCAAGAGAGAGAGAGTGTGTGTGTAGGGAGTGTGTGCATGTATGTGGGGGGATGGGAGGAGTTGTAATGGGGAGAGGGATGGAGAAAGGTAGGTATGGGGATTGGGAGAGTGATGGAAGGGGAAGAAGGTGACTAGAGGGAGGAAGGGAGAGAGGAAGGAAAAGAGAAGGCAATGGGGGGAGGGAGAGAGGGAGAAAAAGGGAGAGGGGACAGAGATAGAGATAGAGAGAGAGAGAGAGAGAGAGAGAGAGAGAGAGAGAGAGAGAGAGAGAGAGAGAGAGAGAGATAGAGAGAGAGAGAGAGAGAGAGAGAGAGAGAGAGAGAGAGAGAGAGAGAGAGAGAGAGAGAGATGACTCGAGTCTGGAACACATTCGTACAGCATTGTGATGTCAACGAGATAAAGTCAGTTGATCAAATGGCTCCAACTTCATCCTGTTCAATACATGTATGTTTCATAAAAATAAAAATGTTTTCAAATGAGCTTATGTAGGTAAGAGCTCTTAGCTTGTCAATAAAGTTAGGGATCCCCTAATCTTGTCAAAACCTGTGTTAAAAGAGAGAGAGAGAGAGAAAGAGAGAGAGAGAGAGAGAGAGAGAGAGAGAGAGAGAGAGAGAGAGAGAGAGAGAGAGAGAGAGAGAAAGAGAAAGAGAGAGAGAGAGAGAGAGAGAAAGAGAGAGAGATGGGGAGATGTAGAGATAAGGGAAGGGTGTAGGGAGTCTAGGGAAACGAGTGGGAAGTGCTATCTAGTCGACATAGCACCAGGGTCACATTGTGTGTGTGTGTGTGTGTGTGTGTGTGTGTGTGTGTGTGTACTCACCTAGTTGTGGTTGCAGGGGTCGAGTAACAGTTCCTGGTCCCTCCTCTTCACTGGCCACTACTCGGTCACTCTTCCCTCTCCATGAGCTTTATTATACTCTTCTTAAAGCTATGTATGGATCCAGTCTCCACTATATCACTACCCAGACTGTTCCACTTCCTGACAACTCTCTGACTAAAGAAATACTTCCTAACATCCCTGTGGTTCAACTGAGTCTTCCACTTCCAAATGGGGCCCATGGTTGCTGTGTCCCATCTCTGGAACATCCTGTCTTTGTCCACCTTGTCGATTCGTCTCAGTATTTTATATGTTGTTATCATATCCACCCTATCTCTCCTGTCTTTCAGTGTCGTCAGGTCGATTTCCCTTAACCTCTCCTCGTAGGACATACCCACTTAGCTCCGGGACTAGTCTTGTCGCAAACCTTTGCACTTCCTCTAGTTTCTCTACATGCTTAGCTAGGTGAGGGTTCCAAACTGGCACTGCATACTCCAATATGGGCCTAACATACACAGTGTACAGGATCCTGAATGACTCCTTATTTAGATGTCGGAATGCTGTTCTTAGGTTTGCTAGGCGCCCGTATGCTGCAGCAGTTATATGGTTGAAGTGCACCTCAGGAGATGTGCCTGGTGTTATACTCACCCCAAGATAATTTTCCTTGAGTGAGGTTTGTAGGCTATGGCCCCCAAGATTGTACTCCTTCTGTGGTCTTCTTTGCCCTTCCCCAATCTTCCTGACTTTGCAATTGGTGGGGTTGAACTCTAGGAGCCAGTTGCTAGACCAGGCCTGCAGCCTGTCCAGATCCCTTTGTAGTTCTGCCTGGTCCTCGTCAAATTGAATTCTTCTTATCAAATTCACATCATCTGCAAACAGGGACACTTCAGAGTCTATTTCTTTCTTCATGTCATTCACAAATACAAGAAACAGAACCGATCTTAAGACTGACTCGCTGTTGTCTTCCTCACAGGTATTCCCAGATCCATTATAATGCCTTCCTTGTTATCCCTTCCTTGTCCTCCAGCTTTTGCACTAATATCTTGTGTGGAACTGTGTCAAACGCCTTCTTACACTCCAAGAAAATGCAATCTACCCACCCCTCTTTCTTGTCTTACTGTCGTCCCCCTGTCATAGAACTCCAGTAGGTTTCTGACGCAGGATTTCCCTTACCCGAAACCGTGCTAGCTGTCATTAATAAGCCTATTCCTTTCTAAGTGCTCCACCACTCTTCTCCTGATAATTTCTTCCATGATCTTGCGTACTATACACGTCAGTGACACTGGTCTGCAGTTTGACGTTTCGTGTCTGTCTCCTTTTTTTAAAAAATTGGAACTACATTTGCTGTCTTCCATACTTCCGGTAATCGCCCTGTTTCGATAGATGTGTTGAAGATAGTTGTTAGTGGTACACATAGCGCCTCTGCTCGTTCTCTTAGGACCCATGGAGAGATGTTATCCGGCCCCATTGCCTTTAAGGTATCTAGCTTGCATAGCAGCCTCTTCCCTTCCTCCTCATTTATATGTATTGTGTCCAACACTTGATGGTGTACACCACATCTCCGCCTTTCTGGAGGCCATTTCGTCTCCTCTGTGAACACTTCTTTGAATCTCAAGTTGAGCTCAGCACATACTTCACGGTCATTTTTTGAGACCTCCCCTCCTTCCTTTGTTAGCCTGATACCTGGTCCTTGACTGTTGTTTTCCTCCTGATGTGGCTGTACAACAGCTTAGGTTCAGCTATGTCATTCTCGTATTGTCTTTGGGCCTCCCTTCTTACCTGTTCATATTCATTTCTGGCTCTACGACTGGTCTCCTTTTTCTCCTGGGTCCTTTGCCTTCTATACCTCTTCCATTCCTTAGCACACTTGGTTTTGGCCTCTCTGCACCTTTGGGTGAACCAAGGGCTCATCCTGTTTTGTTCGATATTCCTGTTACCCTTGGGTACAAACCTCTCCTCAGCTTTCTTGCATATTGTTGTCACATATTCCATCATCTCGTTTACTGACTTCCCTGCCAGTTCTGTCCCACTGAACCCTGTTCAAGTACTTCTTCATGATTGCGTAGACCCCTTTCTTGAAGTTTGGCTTCATTCATCCTGCCCTTCCCGCTTCCCCCACCACCTCTAACTCTACTATGTATTCAAGGCTCAGAACCACATGATCACTTGCCCCAAGGGGTCTTTCATATGTGATGTCCTCAATATCTGCACTACTCAAGGTGAATACTAGGCCCAGTCTCGATGGTTCGTCCTCTCCTTTCTCTTTGGTAGTGTTCATTACGTGTTGGTACATGAGGTTTTCCAGTACCACCTCCATCATCTTAGCCCTCCAAGTTTATTGTCCCCCATGTAGCTCCAAGTTTTCCCATTCGATTTCCTTGTTGTTGAAGTCACCCATGATCATAGCTTTGCCCTCCTCACATGAGCCTTCTGGCCACCTCAGCCAGTGTGAGAACCATCACCCTATTACTCTCATCATACTCTTGCCTTGGTCTTCTGCTGTTCTGTGGTGGGTTATTCATCACTGCAATTACCACCTTAGTACCTCCAAACTGAAGCATTCCTATTATGTAATCTCTTGTTTCTCCTCTGTCTCCTCTTTCTAGCTCATCAAAATCCCATCATTTTTTGATTTGCAGTGTCACTTCTCCACCCCCTCTGTCTATCCTCAGGGCCTAATATCCCATTGGAAGATGGCATCTGTTATCATCCCTGTGAGCTAGGTTTCTGTGAGGATTATGATGCCCGGTGATGCTCTCATGCCACTCCTCCCACTTATTCGTTTTTCTGTCAGCATTGGTGTACCATACCTTCAGTTTCCTCTCCAACACTGTGTTTTAGGGGTCTGTGGTGGTGGGTGGCCTGGCAGTGTGCTACGGGGTTCTACAGTGTAGTGTGGGGTGGGTGCTGTGAGTTTGGGTTGTGGTCTGTGTTGGGACAGTGTGTTTTATTGTGGGGTTCTGGGGATGGTTCTGTGTGTGCTTGATCTTGTTGCTCTGCCCTGCTCTGGTTGCTCTGCCCTGTTCTGGTTGTCCTCTGCTGATTCTGTCCTTGTCTCCTTCCTATCCCCTCTCGCTTTTGTGTCCTGTCTTTCAGCTGCTGTCGTTCTGTTTTTGTTCTGTCTTGGTCTAGGAATACCCTCTTGCATACTGATGATTCCTTCAACCTTGGTTTCTCTTGCAGGATCCTGTTTCCCACTGTTTCTGTTCTGAAAATCAGTTTGATCGGCCGTTTTCTCTCCTTAACGTACCCCTTTATTCTCTGAAAATTTACAATCTCACACAAATCCTCTTCGTATGTTTTTTTTAATGGTGTTCTCAATCTCCTGTCTTTCTACCTGCCTTATTTTATTGTGTGTCCTTCCCTCGCTCTCCTGAAGCCCAAGAATAAACACTGACTTTGCCCTCTCTTCCTCCCATTGCCTTTCCCACTGTGTCTCTGGTTCCTGTTTGTACATGGCCATTTTCTCCCTTATTTTTTCTTCTAGCTTTTGATGGCATGGCCGTGCCTCTGCATATGACCTATCCCCCTCTCTACCTTCAGCCCCGTCCTCCACCACCATCCCTGCTCCCAGTTGCTCTCCCCTTTCATTCCTCAGCTCTGTTTGGTGGGCTGATAGGGTCCTTATTGTAAGTTATGTCTCCTTCCTTCTCGATGTGCCCCTCATTCAGTAGGGGTGTACCATCTTCAGATGCTGTGTCTCCTCTGGTCAATACCCCTGTAACTCGCTTTAGCCTATTTACCTCATATTCTAGGCCCCTTATCCTGGCTACTGCAGCTTTGACTTGTGACTCCCAATTCTTCTTCTCCTCCAACCTCTTTTCCAACTTCACAGAAAGCTCTACCTCCATCCTTTTCTCCATATTTGCAGAAAGCTCTCCTAGTTTGCTCTCCTACTCTTGTTCCATCTTTTTGCATTGCTCTTCCATCCATTCTTCCTTACCAGAACCATTCTTCTCTGATCCCTTGGGCCTTCGAGTTCCCTTCTGAGCCACCATAATTTTTTTTAATGGGTTATGTGCTGTAATTGTGTGTTTGTGAGGGGTAAGAGAGGAGGAAAGAGGGACAGGGAGAGGGATGGAGGGGTGGGAGAAAGAGTGTGAAGGGAACTAGAGGAAAAAAGGGTTGAAAAGAGAGGGGAATGGGGGGACAGGGGAAGGGAGAGGGGAAATAGTGAGAGAGAAAGAGAGAAGGGAGAGGTTGAGAGGAAAGAGGAGATGAGAGAGATGGAAAGAGAGAGAGAGAGGAGAGAGAGAGAGAGAGAGAGAGAGAGAGAGAGAGAGAGAGAGAGAGAGAGAGAGAGAGAGAGAGAGAGAGAGAGAGAGGAGAGGAGGAGGAGAGAGAGAGAGAGGAGAGAAGAGAGAGGATGGGAGAGAGGGAGGGTGTGGGAGGTGGAGAGGAAGGAGAGGTGATGTGGAGGGAGTTGTAAGGAGAGAGAGGGGAAGGGAGAGATGTGAGAGAGTGTGTAGAGGAAAAGAAGAGAGGAGGGAAAAGAGGAGAGGGAGGGGTGAGGATAAGGAAAGATGGTGAGGAGAGATAAGGAGAAAAGGGGAGAGAGAGAGAGAGAGAGAGAGGAGAGAGGAGAGAGAGAGAGAAGAGAGAGAGAGAGAGAGAGAGAGAGGAGAGGAGAAGGGATAGGTAGAGAGGAAAAAGAGAGATGGAGAGAAAGAGAGAGAGGAGAGAGATGGTGAGAGAGAGAGAGATGGTGTGTGGGAGTTGTAAGTGGGAGAGTAGAGTTGTAAGGGAGATGGGAGAGGGATGGGATGATGATGGGTGGAACAGATGGGAAGGAATCTAGAGGAAAGTGAACAGGGAAGGGAAAGATGGAGAGGTAGGTGGTGGGTAGCCCTATGGTCAAATTTGTGTGAACTAATGCCCATGTATGCTTGTGTGTGCACTTGTGTGCTCATATGTGCGCATGTATGTATGTGTGCTTGTGTGCATGCTCACCAATATGGTTGCAGGTGTCGATTAAATGTTCCTGGCATTATGTGTGTGTGTGTATTTTTGTGTGTTATTTATATAAGTTTGCCCTTATCTATGTATAAGCGTAAGTGTGTATATGGTGTGTCTGAGGTTCAGTAGTATGGTAGTTGTCTTGCCTACCCCCCCCCCTGATTAATACAGTGTGTATTGACCTGATTAAAACAGTGTGTATTGACCCTACTGACTCTTATATTATCCCTGTTACAAATATTTTAATACTGTATACACGACCAACTCACTGTTAGATTAGATTAATATATATATATTATATATATATATATATATATATATATATATATATATATATATATATATATATATATATATATATATATATATATATATATATATATATATATATATATATATATATATATATATATGTATAGATGGTCTATTGCTCAGATGTATGCATATGAATATGTGTTTGATTCAATATGCATATGTAATGTGTAAACGTGTGTATATGTATTCATTTACCTTTACTTGTGAACAAATCCTTGTGTGTGTGTGTGTAGATGCTTATACTTATGTGTATTTATATGCGCGTGTATGTATGTATACATATGCATAAGTACTATAGGTATGAGAATGAATAAAAAATTAACCCTTAAACTGTAATCGCTTTACTTCGTTGCAGGTCAGGCTGGGCTTAAACAAGTACACGTAATTTTTCTATTCTTCAGATGTGTCACGTATCGTCATTTCAGACCTTAGCAGTGTTCATATAAAAGAGAGGAGCTTACGACGACGTTTCGGCCCGACTTGGACCATTTACAAAGTCTTTGTAAATGACTTTGTAAATGGTCCAAGTCGGGCCGAAACGTCGTCGTAAGCTCCTCCCTTTTATATGTGCGGGTTGTGTGTGTATTGTTCCAGTCACGGTATTGTGCCTTTTTTGTTATTTCTTAGCAGTGTTGTTTGAGCAGCCAGCTACGTCATGGCTCCTAGGAAAAAATCTAGCCGGTGTTTGTAGGCGCTGGGTATTGTAGGTAATATCACTTAGTAAACAAAGATTCACAATGGAGGGGCGCCACACCAGCCCTTCTCGTCATGAAATGCAGCAAATATTGTAGGATAGAAACATTAGTGGCAGTGAGGAGAGTGATAATTGTAGGTCTTGTTTACTTGGTATTGAAGGGAACAGCAATAGTAGTGAGACCAGGAATGCAATGAGTGCCAGTTCACCACAAGATATGGAAGTGCCGTTCACCTCATAGTTTACTACACAAAAAGGAAACGAAAAAGGCTTTTTACTCGGAAATGATAATGACTGGAGTATTGTGTGGGAGGACAATATAAAGGAGTATATTTATGAGGCTCAGCGTGTTGAATCCAGTTGTAGTGACGCAGAATATTCCCTAATCAAATGAACACTGATGCAAGAAAACATGTTCAGCACCATTTCCAGCTGTGACATCAGCCGTAACAATACCAACAGCGGTGACTACACCAATAGCCATAACAACAACAGCGGTGACAACACAAACAGCGGTGACAACACCAACAGCGGTGACAACACCAACAGCGGTGACAACACACCTTGCCATAGCTCCACCAGTAAAGACAACATTATTAGCCATGACAACACAACCGGCTGTAACAGCACCATCAGCCGTGACAACAACATCAGCCGTGCCTGCATCAGTTGACCTTCCAACACAAGCAAATATGTAACCGACCAACGAAGTGTGAAACTGGCAGGAAATTTCTTAATTTAGGCCAGAGTAAAAATCCAACAAAATCTAATAGTACAGAGAATCATCAAACATGGCGAGTGTTAGTTAAAATTTTGGACCAAGAGCTGGACTCTTTTCTTCTTCAAAAACAACTCTCTCCTCAGGAGATCAAATATCGAGAGTGAATTATCTTTCTTAATGAAACTGGTGAAAAACAGGTATATATGGATATTAGCTCAGCACAAATTTGCATTGCCAGGGAGGGAACGAAGACTTCGACTCAGCCATGTAATATGTTACTCTCAGAGATGCCAGTACTTATAGTGTTTCCTCTTGTAAGTTTCTACCTTTAAATATATCAATTCAAAATATATTAGAATTAAGTAATCACATATTATTTACTAGGCAATTATAAAACTTATCACCTTTATTATTTCATATAAACAAGTCAAATGGCACATAAAGATTAAATAAAATAAAGACACTAAGCAACAATATCCTCAAACCGAGTTTTACATCAACATTGTACACCAGTGGTTTGCAATAATAATAACAAAAACAACAGCAGCAGTAACATCAACAACCAACTTAAATAAAGAACTGGAATAATTTAAGTTGAAGTTACAACCTTCAGGTGAAGCAAGTACTATAGTACTGTGGTATCATTACCAAAGTGACAGTCAAGTGGTGAAGCAACTGTTGTGTGAGTACTCAAGTGAGAGTCTGGTTAACAAGCAGTGACTGCAGTACTCAAGTGAGAGTCTGGTTAACAAGCAGTGACTGCAGTACTCAAGTGAGAGTCTGGTTAACAAGCAGTGACTGCAGTACTCAAGTGAGAGTCTGGTTAACAAGCAGTGACTGCAGTACTCAAGTGAGAGTCTGGTTAACAAGCAGTGA
Source organism: Cherax destructor (assembly GCA_009830355.1). NCBI lineage: Eukaryota > Metazoa > Arthropoda > Malacostraca > Decapoda > Parastacidae > Cherax > Cherax destructor. Next base: position 5,996 of record WNWK01008395.1, on the reverse strand, counting down.
CTGCAGTACTCAAGTGAGAGTCTGGTTAACAAGCAGTGACTGCAGTACTCAAGTGAGAGTCTGGTTAACAAGCAGTGACTGCAGTACTCAAGTGAGAGTCTGGTTAACAAGCAGTGACTGCAGTACTCAAGTGAGAGTCTGGTTTACAAGCAGTAACTGCAGTACTCAAGTGAGAGTCTGGTTAACAAGCAGTGACTGCAGTACTCAAGTGAGAGTCTGGTTAACAAGCAGTGACTGCAGTACTCAAGTGAGAGTCTGGTTAACAAGCAGTGACTGCAGTACTCAAGTGAGAGTCTGGTTAACAAGCAGTGACTGCAGTACTCAATGAGAGTCTGGTTAACAAGCAGTGACTGCAGTATCATTAACCATGTTAGCGAGGCTGATGACATCTGAGGAAAACATTACTGCATTAACGTTTTATCTTTGTTGATAGATCAGCTGACAACATTCCATAAACTAACACAAATGACGGACTAATATTTTTTTCTACATGAAAAAGGAACTTCGTCATTTCTGCTTTGATAAAAAAATTATTTCATACAATATCACATTCCATATACATTCCTTACTGAAATACTTTTGAATTAATAGATTATTAATTATTAAACTCTTTGAAGCCTAGAAAGCTTTTGTTAGTTATTATTGTTTTCTCTTTTTAGGTCTGCTTTAATTTTCTGTTCATCACAAATATGATCAGTTTTGCTTGTTGATGTGTAACTAAATACTATTAAATTACACACAAGAATACACAGAAACGTGTATATCTCTCAGTTTATATACATTAAATGTTTATTTTTAAACCGGAATGTATGGGTTAGGGAATTCTTGACTATTGGTGAAAAGTGATTTTGAGACCATTAATTAATGATTCACATACGTCTCAGCATGTCTCACTATGTATCCACATAGATAAGAGTATGGATATGGACATCCAGTAGATAGACAAGTGGCGTCTAACTACCAATGCCTGATGATGGAGAAAGTTAATTCCCGGTCTACTTGTGGATAAATGATGTTTCAAGTAGCTGTGCTCGTTTTCAATTTCCTTATAATTTAATACACACACACACACACACACACACACACACACACACACACACACACACACATGTGTTGCATCCAGACGGCTTGTAGCAGCGATTCTCCTTGAACATCTTAGGGACAAGATTGGATTCCATAACCAGAAGTTCGTTGATTGAGCCAGGATCTGGGATAATCTAACGGGCTCTGAAACCAGACCTGCTGCCCCCAACAACTACAAACAGTCGCACTGGGATGGCCCAATAGTGGAGAATATAGCCTCACAATGCTTCCGAGTGTGTCAGGGAAGGATAAGGCACGTTTCCTGGCAGTGAGAGCTCCTCATGCAGAGGATTTTTTGTTGGCTGTTCCCAACTCAAGCCTTGGCACACTCCTCGACCCAAAGACCATCCGCATTGGGGTTGCGCTTCGACTTGCCAAACACAGATGTATTTGTGGCAGTGAAGCAGCAGACCGATTCGGGTACCATGGTCTTCTGTGCCGTAAATCCCAGGGAATGATTGCAAGACATGAATAGGTTAATAACATTATCAGGAGGAGCCTCACAACAGCCGGATGCCCAGCACTAATGAAGCCACCCCAATTATACAGCTCTGATGGCAGTCAAAAGCGTCCAGATGGTTTTACCCTTCAAGCCTGGACAGACGGCAAGCAGGTGGTTTGGAACTACACATGTGCATCTACTTTGGCTGATACATATCTTCAATACACTTTTGGAGTCCCAAAAGTCGAGAAAATACAGAGAACTTGCCCTGCCCTTCTTTATATGTTTGTGCCCATAGGCTCGGAGACCCTTGTCTCATGGGAAAAGAGTGCATCTAAGTTCTTCAAGGAGCTAGGCAAAAGATTCAACAGGGTAACTAGGGATCCCAGAGCAGCTAGTTTCCTGTTACAGCGACTTAGCGCTGCTGTTCAGAGAGGTAATGCCTGCTGTATTTTGGGCATTCACCCCAGCTCTGAGGATCTGGATGAGATTTTCACATTATAGTCAGTGACAAACACGTAACAATATGTACTAGATATGTATCTCTTACACCTCATGCACTGTATATACCATCTTCATATCAACAATGTATCTCTTAAATCTTTTGTACCATATTATGTAATAAAATATACCTATTGGTAAAAAAGAATGAAGAGATGGGGTGGTAGGGAAAGTGGAATATTCAAATGGCTTCAGGAAGTAATCCAAATATTCTTCTTACTTGAATCAGTTTTATCCACTTCTCCGAGGCTATGGGTCCCACAATTTGCACCAGAGGTGGACCCATCTATCTATCTATCTGTCTATCTATCTATATATCTATCTATCTATCTATCTATTTATATATATATATATATATATATATATATATATATATATATATATATATATATATATATATATATATATATATATATATTGTGTGTGTGTGTGTGTGTGTGTGTGTGTGTACTCACCTAGTTGTGGTTGCAGGGGTCGAGTCATAGCTCCTGGCCCCGCCTCTTCACTGGCCGCTACTGGGTCACTCTCCCTGCGCCATGAGCTTTATCATACCTCTTCTTAAAGCTATGTATGGAGCCTGCCTCCACTACGTCACTTCCTAAACTATTCCACTTCCCGACCACTTTGTGACTGAAGAAATACTTCCTAACATCTCTGTGATTCATCTGAGTCTTCAACTTCCAACTATGTCCCCTTGTTGCTGTGTCCCATCTCTGGAACATTCTGTCTCTATCCGTCTGTGTGTGTGTGTGTGTGTGTGTGTGTGTGTGTGTGTGTGTGTGTGTGTGTACACACCTATTTGTACTCACCTATTTGTGGTTGCAGGAGTCGAATCATAGCTAGTGGCCTTGCCCCTTCACTGATTGCTACTAGGTCCTCTCTCTCTCCCTGGTCCATGAGCTTTATCAAACCTCGTCTTAAAACTATGTATGGTTCCTGCCTCCACTACGTCAATTTCTAGGCTATTCCACTTCCTGACAACTCTATGACTGAAGAAATACTTCCTAACATCTCTTTGACTCATAGGAGTCTTCAACTTCCAATTGTGACCCCTTGTTTCTGTGTCCCCTCTCTGGAACATCTTGTCTCTGTCCACCTTATCTATTCCTCGGAGTATTTTATATGTCGTTATCATGTCTCCCCTAACCCTCCTGTCCTCTAGTGTCGTCAGGCCGATTTCCCTTAACCTTTCTTCGTAGGACATTCCCCTTAGCTCTGGGACTAGTCTTGTTGCAAATCTTTGCGCTTTCTCTAATTTTTGGACGTGCTTGAGCAGGTGTGGGTTCCAAACTGGTGCTGCATACTCCAGTATGGGCCTGACGTATATGGTGTACAGAGTCTTGAACGATTCCTTAGTGAGGTATTGAAACGCTATTCTTAGGTTTGCCAGCCTCCCGTATCCTGCAGCAGTTATCTGATTGATGTGTGCCTCAGGAGATGTGCTCGGTATTTTACTCACCCCAAGATCTTTTTCCTTGAGTGAGGTTTGCAGTCTTTGGCCACCTAGACTATACTCTGTCTGCGGTCTTCTTTGCCCTTCCGTGATCTTCATGACTTTACATTTGGCAGGGTTAAATTCAAGGAGCCAGTTACTCGACTAGGCTTGTATCCTGTCCAGGTCTCTTTGTAGTCCTCATTAACTTCACATCATCTGCAAACAGGGACACTTCTGAGTCTATCCCTTCCGTTATGTCATTCACATATACCAAAAACAGTACCGGTCCCAGGACTGACCCTTGTGGAACCCCACTCGTCACAGGTGCCCACTCTGACACCTCGTCACGTACCATGACTCGTTGTTCCCTCCCTGTCAGATATTCTCTGATCCATTGCAGTGCCTTTCCCGTTACGTGTGCCTGATCCTCTAGCTTTTGCATTAACCTCTTGTGAGGAACTGTGTTGAACGCCTTCTTGCAGTCCAAGAAAATGCAGTCTATCCACCCCTCTATCTCGTGTCTTACTTCTGATACCTTGTCATAAAACTCCTGTAGGTTTGTGACACAGGATTTTCCTTCCCTGAAACCGTGCTCGTTGTCGTTTATAAGCTTGTGTCTTTCTAGGTGCTCCACCACTCTCCTCCTGATGATCTTCTCCATGACTTTGCATACTATACACGTCAGTGACACAGGTCTGTAATTTTAATGCCTCATGTCTGTCTCCTTTCTTAAAAATTGGGACTACATTTGCCATCTTCCACACCTCAGGTAGTTGCCCAGTTTCAATGGATGTGTTGAAGATTTTTGTTAGTGGCACATTCAACTCTTTGCTCCCTCTCTAATGACCCACGGAGAAATGTTGTCAAGTCCCACCGCTTTTGAGGTATCGAGTTCACATAGCAGCTTCTTCACTTCCTCCTTGGTTGTGTGTATTTCATCCAGCACTTGTTTGTATACCTCCCTATTCTGAATTCCTGGAATTATTCATGTCTCCTCTGTAAAGACTTCTTTAAATCTCATGTTGAGCTCTTCACATACCTCTTGGTCGTTTCTTGTGAACTCCCCACCTTCCTTCCTCAGCCTGATTACCTTGGTCCTTGACTGTTGTTTCCTCCTGATGTGGCTATACAACAGCTTCGGGTCAGACTTGACTTTTGATGCTATATAATTTTTGCATTGTCGCTGAGCCTCCCTTCTTACCTGTGCATATTCGTTTCTTGCTCTTCTGCTAATCTCTTTATTTTCCGGGGTCCTTTGTCTTCTGTACTTTTTCCATTCTCTAGTGCACTTAGTTTTTGCCTCCTTACACCTTTGGGTGAACCAAGGACTCGTTCTGGTCTTCCCATTACTTCTGTTTCCCTTGGGGACAAACCTCTCCTCTGCCTCTTTGCATTTGGTTGTCACATATTCTGTCATTTCTTTTACTGGTTTTCCTGCCAATTCTCTCTCCCACTGAACGTCTTGTAGGAAGTTCCTCATGCTTGTGTAGTCCCCCCTTTTGTAGTTTTGTTTCTCCCTTCCTATTCCTGCTCCCCTCTCCACTTGTAGCTCAACTATATAATCAAAACACAGAACGAAATGATCACTAGCTCCAAGGGGCCTTTCATACGTGATATCCTCGATGTCTGAACAACTCAAGGTGAATACTAGGTCCAGTCTCTGTCTCTGGTAGTGTCTCTAACATGTTGATGCTTGAGGTTTTCCAGTACCACATCCATCATCTTGGTTCTCCATGATTCAGGACCCCCTTGGGGCTCCAGGTTTTCCCAATCAATCTCTTTGTGATTGAAATCACCCATAACTAGAAACTTTGCTCTCCCTGTGTGGGCTCTTATGGCCACCTCGGCTAGTGTGTCTACCATTGCTCTGTTGCTCTCGTCGTATTCTTCTCTTGGCCTCCTGCAGTTCTGTGGCGGGTTGTACATTACAGCAATTACCACCTTATGGCCCTCAGACTGGATTGTTCCTACTATGTAGTCCCTTTCGCCCATTCCATCCATTCCTTCCACTTCCTCAAATCCCCACCGGTTCTTAATGAGCAGTGCAACTCCTCCTCCCCTCTGCTCCCTCTATCTTTCCTGAGGATTCGATATCCAGGTAGAAAGATTGCATCTGTTATCATCCTGGTGAGTTTCGTTTCTGTGAGTGCTATTTTGTCTGGGGATGTCTCCTTTATTCTTTCATGCCACTCATCACATTTATTTGTTATACCAGCTGCATTTGTATACCAAACCTTTAACTTCTTTTCTAAAACCGTAGTCTGGAAGGTACGTTGGGGTTTTGAAAGTGGGAGACCTGATGAGGAACTGTGGGTGGTTGGTGTGAAGGTGGAGTTTTTAATGAGGTGGGTGGGAGCATTGGGTATGGCATGTGTGTTTTGGTTTAGATTGTTTGGTTGCATTTCGGTTGTCCAGTTTGGGGACATCTGAAGGTATTTGAGCTTCCTCCTGAGTCTGGGTTCTCCTGTCCATTTCTGTTTCCTCTTTTGTCTCTGTACCCTCTCTTTCAGTTTCTGTCTTTCTTCTCGTGTTCTG